>PVJH01009948.1:0-76199 GCA_004026705.1 Nesogale talazaci
TGGGTTCCACCTTTCTACCCACCTTACCCTTACATTCCTAGTACAGCGGCTCTCATTATTGGTCCTGGGGAGTTTATCTGTCCCAGATTCCCTGTGTTTACAGCTTTTATCTGTAATGGTGTACATCCTCTGATATAGCTGGATTTATAAAGTAGAAATGGGATCATGATAAGTCAGGGGTGGGGTGGGGAGTATATAGGAACTAGAGGAAAGTTGTATGTTTCATTGGTGCTATACCGCACCCTGACTGGCTCATCTCCTCCTTGCAACCCTTCAGTAAGGAGATGTCCAGTCGTCTACAGATGGACTTTGGTTCTCCTCTCCACACTTCCTCGGATTCACAATGATATGATTTTTCTGTTCTTTGATACCTGATAGCTGACCTTATTAACACCTTGTTATCACACAGGCTGGTGTGCTTCTTCCATGTGAGATTTGTTGCTTCTCGGCAAGATGGCTGCTTGTTTTTCTTCAAGCCTTAAGAACCCAGATGCTTTGTGGCTTCAGTGCTCGATGACCCTGTTTACTTTCAAGCCTTTAAGACCTCAGACACTACTTCTTTTGATAGCTGGGGACCATCAACTTTCTTCACCACTTTTGCTTATGCACGTTTTTTGTCTTCAGTGATTGTGGCAGGAAGGTGAGCGTTATGGAATGCCAATTTATTAGAACAAGGTGATCTTGCTTTGAGAAAGTATTTGAGTGAAGGTCCAATGCCCATCTGCTGACTTAATACTAATCCTATAAGTATATGCACGTAGATCTATCTCCGCACCATCACATATCAATATATTTACCTATATACATGCCTGTATTTAGACCTCTATGAATGCCCTATACCCCCCAGTTCTTTCCTCTATTTCCTTTTACTTTCCTCTTGCCCCACCATCTGCTCAGCCTCCATTTTGGTTCAGTATTTTCACTCTGTTACATTAATCTTGATCAATTCCTATCAGGCCTCTCACATCCAGCTTGCCACTGATTTTGAATGACTTGTTCCATTATCACTGAGGGTACTCTTCCAATTTTTTGTTTTATAACTCTCTCTTTTCATATTTCATTAGTATATTTACTTGCTCTCAATTTATCTATGAAATATTTTGTCTATCTTTGTTATCTCATCTTCTTATTCTTAGGTTCAAAGACAACTTTCAAACTTCTGAAATTCATTCTGGCTCCTCTTTATTTCTCTGACATGTTAAAGACTTTTTCATTTATGATATTCATGATGTCATCCTACAACTCCTCTTGTCATTGTTCATTCTTCCTCAAAATGTCTAATATGTTCATGAGGTGGTCTGTAATTCTACAGGGAGCTATATTTTAGCCTTAAAAGACTTTCAATATTGTTCAGCTTCAAATTGCATATTACAAATTGGCAATGTATTGTACAAACAAGCCTCATACTTGTTTTTACAAATGATATTGAGCTACTCAACTATCTCTTCCCACAAATAAATTTGATCCCTTTGTATTCCATCTGGCAAGATCTATGTGTATTGGTGCCATTTATGTTTGTTGCAAATGGTATTTGCCATGAAGAATGCATTGTTCTAGCAAAATGTTAACATGTAATCTCCAGCTTCTTTCTATCATTAGGGCTTATGTTCCAATAACGGTTCCTTTTGCTTATAATTTTTACATTCCATTCATTAATCATCATCAGTATATCTTGCTTGCATATTTTATTAATTCCAAACAGAAGTTGGTGGAATTCTATTTATTCCTCATTGGCTTTAGAAGTTGCAGCATAAATTTAAAGAATAGTCATATGAAGTGACCTTCATGATAGGTACATGAAAATTATTCTTTCAGAGATAGCATTACATTTCAAGATAGATCTTGAAATTTTTTTTGATGGTGTATGTGATTCCATTTCTTTTTAGTTTGCTATTCCTGGTATCACAAACCATACACTTATTAAATTAAAAATCACCAATATGAGTCTACTTAAGCTAGAAAATACCTACAATATCAATATTCTTATTTTACATATCAATTTAAACTATTTCCAATTTTCCATATTAATTTTTAATATATTGTCTGCTCTTGACATTAATGGATATTTAGAGCTATTTCTTTCAGTTTGAGCCTTGTCCCACCAGGAAAAGAAGGCCCTAAAAGTTTTGTTCCAATCTCCCCATCAATAAGAGTGACTTTACTTAGAAGATAATTTTATATACACTCGTGTTTTCTAGTCTAGTGGCTCTCACAGTACATGCCAATGAAAAACTGTGATGGTTATTCCAGCTCTTCTATAGTTCTATTATTTATTCAGAAAAATAAGACATATATTATAGAACTGTATATCTTGTAACTAAAGACTTGAATTATGCATTCTGGAAGTAAAAACCAGGTCTTTTGATGGACATGTCATAGTTACTAGGAAACAAGTGCTCCATCTATCATTGGTTTTCTTTAACTAAGCTAATGTGTAAGGCTTTGGGTCCTCAGATATCAGTAAAAAACTCAGACTCTGAATTAAGTATCACTTAAGGTTATGCAAAAGTGCTGCTAAGGGTTTCTGAAAGAAAAGGGATGATTGCTATAGTATAGATTTGTTGAGATGCTTCTATTTCCCTTAGTAGATTCTGGGTCTGGGAACTGCTGTTAGTGTTGAATTTCAATAAGGAATCTATTTATGATGGCTGTTGACACTGGTTTTTCTACACATCTATTATTGATATACAAGGGAATTTCCAAAATTAGTAGGAAAATGAAGTCAAAAGTTAAAAAGTGAGTGGGAAACAGAGGTGGATTAAGTCTCCAGTGAACTCCTTCTGAACATTGACCAGACATGCCAATAGCCTTGCTGTCAACAGGTTGCATTGAAAGTGGACAATGGCAGACATAGTTATATTAAAATGTAATGCCTTAACACTTGACATCCCTTAATAGTTTCTTGAGGGAGTGGCAAAGGAGGTTGGGAGGAAATTGGGTACTAATAACAAGTAGTACATGAAAAAAGAAAATGCTTTACAGTTTATTGTGGAAATGTTTGTACAACTAATGTTGATGTTACTGAACTGTTGCATAATATATGGATTAGGTCCTGCTAAAACTGTTTGAAAAAAAGTGAATAGAATTTTTCCACAAGCTTTTTGAAGTTTCTACATGTACTTTAATTTTTTTTTGTGACAAGCAATACTGTTGTCCACTGTCCATTTATCTCAACACTAAAAACACCATAACCTACTAGATATTGCTAGTATATGTGTGGTTCAAAATACTATAGCTGCTTTCTAAACCTTGTAGTTAAGGTAATCACATCCTTTCAGTGCTAGACCAAGGGGTCTAAGAAGAATATAATAGCAAATTAGGAAATTTTTGTTAATATTAAACTACAGACAAGTTGAAACTGTTCTGGTGAAGATTCCTTGATTTTAGAAAAAAATATTGTTATTTGTTGTTTTTTTTATTGCTGTCAGATGTGATCAAGTCAGCTGTGACTGACATTGTCACAACTGATCATAGAATTAAATACCACTGATCCTTGTGTCATCCATGCAATTGTTGCTATATTGTATTCCACACTTGCAGCAAGCACATCAATCCATCTTGCTAAGGGTCTTTCTCTCTTTTTCTTTAATGATCCCCTGGTTTCCCAAGCATGATGCCTTTTTCCAAGGGTCAATCTCTCCAGATCACCAAAAGCAAACTAAGTTCCCTGCCATGGGAGTCAATGACAAGTCTTAGTGACCTCATGGGACAGGGGAGAACTGATTTTTTGAGACCGTAGTTGTTTATTGGAATAGAAACTCTGTCTTTCTCCCACATAGCAGCTGGTGGTTTCAAACTGCAAACCTGGAAGATCACAGTTTATTTCATAAACATTAGGGCACAATTTTGGATATGCTTCTCTCAAACAGATTTATAGGTTCTTGAAGTTCATGGTACTCTCACTATTCTCCCCCATATTTCCATTGCATCAATTTTGGTGACATGCCTTATACAATCTCAAGATTTCACATGTATATGAAGTGATGGGAAATGTCATGCCTTTGGTCAAATGCAGTTTACATCCTCAATGTAGTATCTTTTCTCTTCAACATATTAACAGACCAAGACACTCATTCAATAAACTCAACATCCTGTACTGCCTTGGAAGTACACTTTGGCAGATGTTGAGAAATAAACACTTATGCAAGACAAAATTGACCAATTTTCACAGGATCTTTGGCATAGGATATAAGGATATAGAAATGTATCACTGAGATAAGAAGGTCTGAAAGGCTAATTCGGAATGTCACCTTCATGTTATCCGACTACCCAAAATGGAAGCGCGTATTCCCACCAATTAGCCTTGGAATGCTGTAAAATCCTAGACACTTTTGCTGTTGTTTGGTGACATCAAGTCAGATACCCCACATTGACCCTGTGCACTCTAGTAGGAAACACGGCATGGTCCTTCACCGTACTCACAATTACTCCTATGTCTGAGCCTGTTTGAGGGCCTTCCTTTGTGTGCTCCTCAACTTTACCAAGCCTGAGGTCCTCCTCGAGGGAAGGGTCCCCAGTGTTAATGTGTTCAAAGTATATAAGAGAAAATCTTGCCATCCTTTCCTCTTAAGAACTCAAGGCTGTACTTCTTCCAAGACAGATTTGCTTGTCTTTTAAGTAGTCTGTGATGCTTTCAATATCCTTCTCCAGGAGCAAAATTCAAAATCCAGCCACCTATGTAAATGTGAATAAGATTTAGGAGAATTACTGTTCTGCAAAAGAATCGCAAGGATGCAATCCACAACTCCCTTAGAAGTTGAGGGGCAGCACTAGAAACTATGAAAGGATATTTCATGAGGAATATGTCTCTTGGGTCTCAAGGGTTAATTAATAAATCTGTACCATGGAATTCCTATGACATTTCTTAATATATTGTGGTGGTTCTCAACACTCCTAATGTCACAACCTTTTAATACTGTTCCTCATGTGGTGTGACCCCAACCATAAAATTATTTTCATTGCTACATCATAGCTGTAATTTTGCTACAGTTAAGAATTGTAATGTATATATCCGTTATGCAGGATTTATTTTCATTGTTGTAAATTGAATGTAATTAAAGCCTGGTGATTAATCATAAAACAATATGTAATTATATATTGTGAATATTTATTTCTAATTACAAATAAGTGGAATTTTGTCTTGAAGCATGGTTTTGCATAGTTAACAGTCTTCATCCTGGGTACTCTTATTGAGCATAGCTGCATATGGGCCGACCTGACTGGAGACAGATAGAAGAGTGGTGTCTTGGTTCCTAAGGCCATGAGAAATATATTTCCCCCCATATTCTTAACACACACGTTGACAATCACTTATATACTGTATCCTCTTCGAAATTTCACATGAAGCATGAGAATCCACAAAAGGTAAACAAAATTGCTTCTAATTAATGAAAATTATACCTTATAACTATGTGACCTATCTAATTTAATATTTGTAATTCTCAATTTTGTTGATGAATAAATATAATTGTTAATACCTACTTATCAAATTATAACTTAGAACTAAATGCCATAATACTTGATCCTGATATCCACATTCATTCGAGTCAAGTTGAACAGAAACAGATTTATCTCATTTCTGGGGGGTCTATTAGCACAGTGGTGAGCAGGTGGGCTACTGACTGCAAGATCAACAATTCATGACCGTCACCGCTCCTCTGAGACAGACAGGGTTTTCTCCTTCGGTAAACAGTTACAATTTCTGATAAAGATAATGTCCCAAAATCATAGTGTCACAGGGGAGGTTATACCGTGTCCTAACAGATCATGAAAACTCGGCATTGACCCGTGTCAGGGATTTTTTTTCTCTTTTGTGTTTGTTCACATTTGTTAAACTAAATGCACAAAGGACCACTGAGTAAGGAATTATATCCCTTGAAAACAAAGGAGAATTATTGTGATGTATGAAAAATATGTAATGATCCAAAAAAAACATTATGAAAGATTATTCCAGGTCAGTGATCTTATTTTTGCTTGCAATCCACAGCCTTTCCAGAACTGTAGAGTAAGCCTCTAGTGATCAGTTAAAAATTAATAAAGCAGCAGGACACTTATTGGGCTGCTAATTGCAAAGTCTGTAGTTCAAAATCACCGGCCATTCCATGACAGAAGAAAGACAAAGCTCTCAACTCCCATAAAGATTTAGTCTTAGAAACCCAAAGAAACATTGCTACTCTGTCTTAAAGGATTGATATAAATCAGAATTGATTTTTCGTTCAATCTTTTTTTCATCTGAGTGGATCAACTGAAACATTTTATATGGAAGATACACTGAATCATGCTTTTCTCTAAATTCTCTTGCATATAATCTAATCAGGAGCCAATAACCAACACCAGAGAGGTTAGGCTCCTGGTGAATTTTTGCCTCCTGACTAAATGCAGCGAGAGACTATCTGTGAATGAGATGAATTGATCATCAAGTAACATTCTGACTGCTTCCTTTCTGTCATCAACACAGCTTGATTAAGGAGGGCACCCGTATCATATGATAGGCAGCCATGGCTTGTCCTCTCTGTGGGAAAGGAGAGGAGCAGGGAAGCAGAGAGCAGCACAGCCCTGGAGAGAAAGGAGTGATGCCAGTGCTGCAGCAAAGGGAGAGACGGACCTGGCAGGCTGCATTCCGCGGTGCCCGGGATTGCTATGAGTTGGACAAGACATGAAAACACGGAAGACCACCATGATTTTCAGTAGTTTAATAGTTTCCTACAGCTCCCTTCCTATATTCAGACCTTTGCCTTCATTTGTACTTTGTTTTCTTTTAGGTCATGTGTTGGGGACTCATACAACTCTTATCACAATCCATACATCCATCCGTTGTGTCAAGCACATGTCTGCTCTTGTTGCCACCATCGTTCTCAAAACATTTGCACTTTCTACTTGAGCCCTTGGTATTTTCCCCTCTTCCCGCCATGAACTCTTGATCATTTATAAATTATTATTATTTTGCCATGTCTCACACTGTCCGAAGTCTCCCTTCGCTCGCTTTTCTGTTATCTGTCCCCCACTGATTGGATAATATGTAGATCCTTGTAATCAATTCCTCTTTTCTACCTCACCTTTCCTCCACCCTCCCCACATCACCGCTCTCATCACTGGACCTGAAGGGTTCAACTGTCCAGGATTCCCCATTTGTACTTTTAGAGGTTTCTTCTTTACAGGTTTTCAGGGGATCTAGAATACCAAACCTTTGTTCTACGACATTCATTGTTCTAAACTGCTTCTCTACTATTTTTAGCAATGTATTCACTTTAGGCACCTGAGAGCCCTGACATAAATGTTAGTTATCTGGTAAATCTTACTTTGAGTAAGTAATAATTAAATATATTTCAATGTGGATTCACCAATGACATATTGTATAAATTAGATCAATTCCTCCAGGAGAAAGTAGCATATATTTTATCTGTATATAGACAGCATCTAGCAATAATATTAATAGTAACAGCTTACATAGCAAGCATTTGCAATCCTGTTTTAACTCATTTATAGTCATATCCTGTAAGGTATATGTTAATGCTCTCCATATTTTACAGATAAGAAAATTGAATGAACATTAAATAAATGTTTGTTTAAATCATTATGCAATCTTATGCCAGCAAGGATGTGTGAGCTATATGCATCAGTAAAGTAAGAAAATGTTTTTATGACTTAATTTGGAAGCAACTGGGAAGGTTTTTCTCAGTTCTCTGTAACTGCCAAGAGTTGGCAGAATTTCTCTATGTCACTCCCTCGGCAAGACTGTTCAAACATAAGTACCCATTGCTTTAGGTACTTATGAGTCCTAACTGAAGAATGATAAGCAGTTTTGTCAGATTAAATAATGATATTGTAATATATTTTGTGCATAAAAATTAGGAGAAATGGATTGATAGAAGAATATCTGACACACTTATTTAGAAAGATCTTTTTTATCATGTAGAGAAATAGCTGGACTTTCTGCCTATAGAAAATGATGTATTAAAAAGAAACAAAAACACAGAGCAGCAATGTTTCCTTCTCTTAGGATTTTCCATTTGGATGAGTGATTTTCACAGGGATATGTCTGTCTTTTACTGAAAGGATTATACTAATTACACATTCTCTTGCGATTCCAGCTGGAAAGGGATTGACAGCTTTTACAGAGATTTAATCAGATTCCTCAAACATTTAGTTATTCATTTCAAACACCTGCATTTTACAGTATTCCCTAACATCCCTGGTAGTAACACAGAAGTTTATTTATATTTTATTAGTATTAAGTAAAGAGGATCGAGGGTTAAACAAAAAAAATCTAGTACTTTTATCAGATAATCTAAATAAAAATTATGTCTAAAAATAGAAAGCATCGGTATGTGTGTTAGCTCCATTTCTTTAGTGTTCTGTTTTCATATTGGTTTAGCCTTAATGTATTGTAATTTGTTTCAAATAATTGCCAAGCTTAACTCACTGTCTAAATATCTTATTGAGAATTGAAAAATGTTGCTAATGAATTGTAAATTATTTTGGCATATTTAATATTGATAATAAAAACTCTCTCTACACAGCATTATTTATTTAAAAAAACTATTAGTATCTCTTGTTTCTCACTCATCAGATAGTCTTTATATTGAACCATTTGTGGGAATCTGAAATTTTGATATTTCTTTCCAGACACTCATTATGAATCGGGCAAGGACAAAATTTTGACCACTTATTTCCACTCAACTCTCCAAAACTGGATAGCGTGATGGAAGTCTCAATCCCATCCTATTTAAAAAGTCACTTAACAGCCTTAACAAGATATTTTCTTTATGTTTCAGTATCATCTTACATTTGGTCAGTCTATAACAATTTATTTCTTCACCACCTCTCTTCCTCTCCTACTTTTATATTTTATCAACAGTGGCCGACTTTGGCATCCACTTAGTCACTTTCTGCTCTGATGTGTGCAATTGGTGATGTTCTAGATTCATGAATCCTTCTAAATAATATACTTCAAATACAGTGTTTTCCTTGTCATCTATACATATTCATCTCTTTTCTATATTATATAATGCCTTTCTAGATGCTTTAACAACATATTGTCGTCACTAGTGTTTCTAGATAACTTCTATACATTTTTGGCACACCCTTGCATTTTTTTTCCTATAACCACTTTGGTTACAAAAAGATATTCTAGGTTCAACTCAACCATTTCTAGCTCCACCCCTAAATAATTTATTACTCCAAAACGAAATAAAAATGTAATTAGTAACTTTTATAATTATTTTCATACTATATGCATACATGGCTGTGTGTATTTCCATGGGAATTATATGTACATTTACAGAAACAGAGTTTCATATTGATACTTTAAGTCCTATTCTAAAACTGAAGTTTTTCATTTTATCTATCCTCATTTTTAAAAATAATTCCTTCTCCCACTGTAGGAAAAATATGTTACATGTTACATGTTTACTAATAACTTGGGGACTATCCCTGATATCTTAATTATGCCACTATAACACTCATATCTTCCATATCTACCACCAATTCCAGAAGCATCTTACCTCATGGCATAATTAATTTCCAAAGACTTTTCAGCTTTTCACATTCCTAAGAAAACCTCACCACATCCCCTTGCTCATGAGGCTTTGTGCTGATGTTTGTGTCACAGAAAAGCTAAGATGTGGTTGTTTTAAATGCACACAAGTATAAAAGTTCCTATAACTTCCAATAGGCATAATTTTCTCTCTAATGAGGAGGATGTAGAATGCCCGATGGGGTTTGATCAAATTCAATGCAGCTAAAAGTATTTAGAGTTGAATGAAGGTCAAACATGATAGAGAGACAGGAGGAAATTAAAAAGAAACAGAAAATAACTAAGAGAATAATGTCATTTAGAATGGTATTAATAAAGGCATATACATATGCAAATATGATACTATGTAACAGTAGACTGTGTGTATATATTTAAATGTGAATACTAAAATAGTAAATGAGAATATTAAACACTCATTGGATATTTACTCAATTTCTCCCTCATTGCAAGAACACTTTGTTCTAATAACCTGGCATTTTGTGATACTCACCAGCCTGACATGATCTTTGAAAACCAACTGGGTGCATAAGCAAAAGTGGTGCAGAAGGATTAAAAGTTACAGTGTCTATTAAAAAGAGCTATTAAAAGTTATAGTGTCTGGGTTTAATGGTCTCAAGTTAAACTAGTGGCCATCTAGCAGGAAGCAACAAAACCCACATGGAAGAAACACACCAGTCTGTATAATCAGAGGTGTCAACAGGGTCATGCATCAGAAGACCCAAAACAAACAAATATACTGATACAAATGATGGAATTCACAGTGGAGATGCCAAACCCAACTGTAGACAAGTGGACATTCCCTCACAAGAAAAGAATGAACAGCCAGGGTTCAGCATAGCATCAGTGGGAACACACAGCATCCCCCTCGTTCTTTAGTACCTCCTCCACCCCACTATCATGACTCCAGTTCTACCTTATAAATCTGGCTAGACCAGAGCATGAAGGCTATCACAGATAAGAACTCTTGACACACAGAATCCAGGATAGATAAACCCCCCAGGAACAGTAATAGAAGTAGCAATATCATGAGTATAGAGGGAAAGTGAGGAGAAAAGGGGAACTGAATATCAATGTATAAACAGTGTCCTCCATGGGAATAAGAGCAGAAACAGGATGAAGGGAGACAATTGCTAGTTTAAGATATGAAAATAACAATAATCTCTAATTTATCAGGGACCCACAGGGAGAAAGAATGGGGGAGGGTGTGAAAAAGGAGTTAATACCAAAGGCACAGTCAGAAAGAAAATGTTTTGACAATAATATTGGCAAGAGATGTAAAAATGTATTTGAAACAATTGATGCATGGATTGTTACAAGAGCTATATGAGCCCCAATACAATGATCTATTAATTTAAAAATGGATACTATGGTTCGAGTTCATACACACTGATGTTATTAGGTGTCACAGGTGTAAAAGTTCTGAATAAGTGTGATGAATGTTCCAGAAATTGCATTCTTCTCAATACTATTCATCACAATATGGTTCACAAAGTCAAAAACATTTGCATCATTAAAGAAACACAAGTAAACATCATTCTGGTATCTTTGAGTCAAGAGCCATCTTCTATCATTCAGCAATGAAATCTCTTGTTCCAAGAACTCTTCTGAGTCCAGTCTGAACTTCTGAAAGTTTCCTGTAAATGTATTTCTGCAAAATTTGCCCCATGGATCTTAAGCAAAATGTTACTTGTGTATCATATCAGTTATTTCATTCTATAGTTTGACCATTTATTGAGTCACCCTTCAATTGAATGGACACAAATATGGGCCCCCTCAAGGTAGTTGGCCTGGTAGCTGTCTTCCATATTCATAGAATAGAAGAGTAAGTGCTTCTAGTGCTTTTCAGCTTTTCCAATCATTTCAATGGATAATCATTTCTGAAGGTTTGTTTTTGGGTAATGCATCCATGACAACTTGAACTACCTTCAGCATCATTGGTTGTCATATGCTACCTCCTAAAATAGTTGAGTTTTATTTTGTACCATGACTGTTTTCTTTCCTTCTTATCTTGATGCTTCTTGAATCTATCAATATTTTGTCTATAGAACCTTTAAATTTTGCAATTCAAGGCTTACCTGTTATCTTGAATTTAATTTCAGATATGCTGAGTGTGTTCTTTCGGGTTTCTCATTCTGGGACCTTGCCCAGTTCATTATAGTCCTTGGCTTTGCCTTTTCAAGCGGCCCCTTGAAATGTTTGATTCAACTGCTTGACATCCTTCCTTTTTCCATTTGCATTAGCTGTCCTATGATTAAGAGCCTGGTCAACACTCTTTTCTGACATCCCTCTAAGCTTGTCTTTCTTTCCTGTATTTTTAGTGATGCCTTGCTTTTTTTATGAACGATGGTCTTGATGTCCTTGCAAAGCTTATCATGTCTTCTCATCAATGCACTGAGTCTCTTCCTGACATGTTTGCAAATTCTGGTGGGATAAAATCCAGTTCATGTTTTGGCATCTGTGAACTTGTTTTAATTTTCTTCAACTTTACACTGAACTTAGTTATGAACAATTAATATCTCTTCCAATCTATGCCTGTGCTCCAGTTTTAGCTGCTTATTTATATTGAGCTTCTCATTTGGGTCTTCAAAAATGTATTCAATATTTGCAAAGAACAAATCATGTTTTTTCAAAATTCTGTCATGTGAGCGTCAACTTAATTTCTATAACCATGTCCATATTTTCCAGCTACTGTTCATTTTTATTTGTTTCCAATTTTTGTATTTGAATCACCAGTAATTATCAATAGTGTTGATGGCAGATTTGCTCAATTTCTGAGTCACTGGGTTGGTTCATAAAATTCTTCAATTTCTCCATCACTAGCTTTTGTGGTTTACAAATAATATTAAATAATAGTTGCATTGATTGAATTTCTTTGAAGGTGGATAGATATAATTTAAACACAGGTAACGTTATACTTCTTGATGTCATTAGCAAGATCATTTCTGACAATGACAGCTCCACCACTTCTCCTGATTGGATTATTCCTGACAGTAGATCAGATTATTTTTCTCATTGAAAATGGCCAACACCAGTTCATTTCAGCTCACTAGTGCCTCAGATATTGATCTTCATGCATTCCATTTCATTTTTGAGCACTTCCAATCTTCCTAAATTCACACTTTGCACATCACAAGTTCTAATCATGAAATCATGTGTGCATCATTTCACTTTGCCATGAGTCCGGCCCCATCATTGCAATGGAGAGTACAGACGTTCTCTGTTGTCTATTCTCCAGCCGGAAGCTCCACTAAAACCTGTTCTATTTGAGTGATCCTGCTGGCATACCAGCGACATTGCTTCTAGTATTACAGCAACACAAAAGATACCACAGTGCAACAAGGTGACAGAGGGTGGTGGAATTCATACAGGCCCAGGGTCATTCCAAACAAATATTTTCAAACATGTGAAGAAGAGCAGTGGACAGCTGCCACCAGGTATTGTCAATAATACCCTTATTGTACTCTTCCTAGGATGCTTTCAAATGTTCCCTGCTTGTGCTGTCTAGTAAGAATGGGCAGCTAACAGCAAGATCAATGGATCAAAGAGTAGGGAGCAGGTGACGTCAGAGTGATGGTATGTGGTAACTGTGCTCTTCAGGACTAGCTCAAAGCACAAACTCAAAATCATCAAGGGTTTGCAGAAGTTGGGATCAACCACAACTATGATCGCCAAGAGGTCCAACATCATGGTGACCCTGAAATTAGATGACACAGGGATTGCTGTGAGATAGAGGGGTGTGTATGGGGATGGGGGGGAGTCAGTCTATAGACTACTAACACAGTCCTGGAGAATGACAGCCTTTCAACCATCATAGAGGTGGTGGAGGAGGGCAAGGGGATATTGATGAAAACAGTTTTATTGACACTTCATCAATATATATGTTTCAATAGTTAATAATAACAAATAAGAGTTGGAAAATTATCACAACCAATTTTAGAACATTTTCTTCCTCCTTGTACTCATTGTTATTAGTGTAATTATTTTTGTTTTTTCCTGAAGATACACAATAAAACCTTTGCCAGTTTCACACCTTCTAATGTAAAGTGCAGTGTAATTTTGTATTGTGCTATTTATTGGACATTTATTATTTATGCTGTGCAATCATGACTGATATCATTTCCCCAATTATTCCATAATCATTAACATAAACTCAATGCTCCCTAAGCAAACACTCTTCCTCCTTCACTCATGATGATTATTGCCCAAATTTGGGGTGTTGTTTGTTACCAGTTTTCTTGATATCGTTTCGATACCTTCATTGGATTCCAGGTGAGGATAATCACCTCAGCCACAAGTGGCACTATACTCTCAGGGGTTGATCTTGTCCAACACCCTCAGTGCTATGCATATCCTTGGGATAAGCATCATCATGGCTCACTCAAAGTCTATGCATGAACCCATTGAATAAGGACACCCTGTGGCAGTGACCCAGGACAGTGAAGGGGAACTAACCTCAACCAAGTCCTCCCCCTGAAGATCCTGCTGTTCAATGCCATCTACAACCAGCAGGATGCGCTTGTTTTCTGGAGATCCTGGAGGATCAGGACCGCCTATCACATATCACCACTCTGACATTCATCTTTCTGCTACTCTTTGGCCTCTTCCAAACCCCGACCTTCCATTTCCAGACTAAGCTCATCTGGGAGGTAGGATTCCACCTGCCTTCCTCTATTCCACACTGGGCTCAGTCCTGGGGGAAAAGGATAAGATTGTTTGCTCCCAGGTTACAAAGTCTTGGGAAATTTATATATATATATATATATATATATACATATATATATAAATTAAAATAGACACAAGAAGTCGCATCATAATAAACAGAGGACACTCTCAAATTTTCCAAGATTTATTTTTGCTTGGATCCAAAATGCATACTCATCAATACTGTCATCAAGACATCAAATGACAGCGTATTTGGCAACATAGTGCACAAGTGTTCTTTAAAGTGTTGAAAAGCAAGGATGTCGTTTTGAGGACTATGGTGTACTTTCCCAAGTAATGTGTTATCAGCCATTTCAAATGTATGTGAGAGCTGTACAAAAAATAAGGAAGTCCACAGAATAATCGATATATTATGGTGTCCAAAATATTTAGAAGAGCACGGACTTTCAAGAAAGCAAACCAATATATCATGAAAGTTATACTAATCATATAATCCTAAAAGCAACGTTGGTGATACTTTGTCTTGAGTACTTCAACATAATGTGATACAGCGAAGCTTTTAAAATGGATCTGTTAGGCAGACCCTTTTTCATTCCTACCAAATGACCCTCCTTTCCTGATGGGTAAGAGATGTCTTGACTGAAATGTATAACTCAGCTCCGAGTGATTATTAGCGGATTTAATTTTGAGTGCTATCCAGCTGGATGTAAGTCATCAATTCAGAAGCAGGAGGGTGACATGTTACAATGATCATGAGAGCAGAGTCAGCAGTAGAGCACAGTATGGGGACCTCCTTGACCTCGGAGGCAGGTTTCACATCAGAGGATTATCAGATGACAGCAAGAATAGGACCAAGATCCAGAGTGCAAGGCAGATCAGTGGACTTGCCACTACACAAAACATGTAAAGCTGAGGGCTTTGGCAGGAGACTGGACTGTACAGTGGGGTGTCTCTGGGCCATTTTTTTAGGGAGCCGAGTTTGCTGTATCATGGAGATGGGACTGTGTGCCTTTGGATGGAAGCAAATGCATGCTTTTATTGGACATTTATTATCAGTCCTGAAAAAACTTTGTATAATTTCCTGAGTAAGGTACCAGGTCAGGACACAAGGCTGGGTACCAGAGAGGGGGTCTGCCTGTGGGCACAGCTGGGAAGAAGCTGTCTTGATTGAGTAAAAGGATGGCAACCATTTCTCACCTGAATTGTATGTATCTGATTTGGAACCTGCTAACATCACTAAGGCATCTTGTAATTCTAAGCATAATCTGTGAGTTCTGTGTGGCTATTGCAATGAATCGTCAAAGATTCATAGAAACTCAATGTCCTGGGAGAGAGAGCTGATGTCAGGATAGGGTGCAGGATTCAAGTATCTCTTAACTTTGCCTTGTGACAACAGCTTGTGATATGCAGGTCGGATGTAGCCTCCATTTCCTCAATGTAGCCGTTTCTTCAAATACGCTATCAGGAGAGACCAGTTACTGGAAATGTATGTGGTGCTTTGTAAAGTAGACAGCCAGTGAGAGAGAGGAAGAGCTCTAGGAGATGCATTGACACGGTGACTCAGGCAAGGGACAGTTGGGAGGAGGAAGAAGAATCTAGGGTGCTTCATCCCATGATAGCAAGGTTGTGAACGTCAAAACCATCTCTACGACACCTAGCAAAAGCAACAATGGGATAATCTTTAGAGATTTCCTTGAAGATTACAGGAAAATAATAGAACTATTAGGAAGAAGTTTAAAGGGGAAAAAAAAGTAACGAAAAAAAGGCTAAGAAATTTAAGCAAAGGAAAATGTTTCCATCATGACTGTTCATACTTCAAAGGCACTAAGGGTTGTCCTAGGAGAGGTTTATTGTAAAATGTCATACTGCCTACATTACAGCCCTTATTTTACCCCTTCAAGCTTCATCTAATTCCTCCAATGACATAGAAAAATAACAAAAAATTGGATGCTTTAAGGATTTCAAAACTGCCATCTTGATGTTTTATAAATAGGTATGCCCCCTCATTTGAGGGAAGGGTAGAGAGAGACTTTTCATAAATACATTGACTCATAGGTAGAATATTTTGAGAAAAGCAGCTTCTTCGTTTGGTGTGTTTCTTGGGGATTCTGTCACTTTGTATCAAAACATATGGAAGTACCCACATAGTTCCCAGTCATGTTATAATTTTTAGGCAGATTAAATATGTGTTGGGAGTGACTGTAGCAGCTGCTGCCATCCTCCCGACTCTGTGCTCCAGCACGCAGCTCTGCCCAGGCCTGCCGCAGCTGCACAGCTGCTCTTATTTTTGAAACCTACTTAAGTAGCCACTGTGTCCTCCCATCTTGTCGGTACCTTCCTCCTCTTCGCTGCCCCCTACTGTGCCAAGCATGATGTTCTCCAGGGGCTGGTCTCATCTGACGAAGACACGTCATCCAAAGAACATTGCGACTGCATTTCTCTCAAAACAGATGTGTCGGTTCTTTGAAAAATACAAAGGATTTTGCTGGAGTCGGTGGTGATAGGTCATCGATTGCTAAGAGGAATTATGTGGTAGAGAAAATATTGAGGAAATTGGATATTAAAAACTTTCCTTTGAATATGTTGCCATAAGATGTCAATGATTGAAGTACAATAGTACAGTAGGCAGTTAAATACGTGCACTTGGACTTTGAGGAAGAAGACAGTCAAAGAACTATAATCTGAAAGTCAGCAGCATGTTTCTATTTAAGGCTATGAACTAGATAATTTCACTAAGGGAATCATGGAAACAAGCAAATAACTAAGTAAATGCACATGAATATTGTGGAAATGTGGATGCAAGGGAAATTGTAAAGAGAGAATTGACAGCTTTATCTTGTGTTAGGCTCCAAATTTACTTGGGGTTACTAAGGAAGCAATATACAGGAATCGAGGCAGGAGAAAATAAGATTTATGAGATATTTTATTGTAATGAAGACCACATACTGGGTGTGAGTGGTCAATAATATTTTTGTTACCGTTTTTAAAATGAATACTGAATATGCAAGTGTAATATAGTTATATACCAGGAGTAGTGAGCCGATCTATGTGCTCCAACGTGGAAAACAGGTAAAACTCTAGAAAGAATATGTGCCTGAAGTCCTTTTATAAGGAAAAGGACATGACATAGGAGTCTGTGTCTTTGTACCAGACGATAAACAGAGAATCTTGTCAAAAGCAACTGAACAGTATCAATATTTATGTTGTCGTCAGTTACTGCCAGATTTGCTCTGACTCCTAACTACCCTATGAATAACAGAAAGAAGCAGCACCTGGCCTTGTGCCAGGAGTACACTTGTTCTTTTGAGTTCATTGTATATTTATTGACGTTGGTCAATTTAATGTCCCAATGAGTAAATTCTTCCCTTCTTGTTTCAATTTTCTTAAAATCAAAAGTTAGCAGATAATAGAAAAGGGAAACTGTTTGATTTAGAGGGAGATAAGATGTGTTGCATGATTTTTAAAAAAATGAAAACCAATGCTATAGTATAAAGCTCAGTACACACTTGAGTCAGTGCTACATTTAAATAAGAAAAACATTGTCTATGAAGGGGTTGAAAAAATTTTGTGGAAAGATGCAATTAAAAGATAGGAAAATTTGTCTACGAATTTATTTAAGCCTACTCATATTTGCTAAGGGTCATAAGCAAGGAAGGTAGGTTATTAAATAAAATAGATTTGGGGATTAGGTCCCATAAACACACTATAAAGAAAGGCATGATGGCTGTAAGTATACGCAAGACTCTTGTCTGAATTATAAAGTCTAATCTAGATAAAAAGGAATATTGTATATATGTTGCATGTATTAAATGGCACATGGCATGAGGTTCAATAAATTAGTAACCAATTAAGTTCAAAAGTGAGTTAACATGTGGCAGTCATTGTGCTTATGTTAATATCATGACTGAGACGTAGGGGTGGAGTCTAGCCTGTATATCTGGAGATAACCATTGAGTAGCCAATGAGGCCTCTATGTGGGCATGGCGTTCTCCTGAAACTTCTGGGAAATCTCACGATATTTCCCTTGTGGAGAGGAGAAGCTATCTCTCCAGTTGTTGTGAGTTAGTCTCCGAGACAACAAACTACAGACAAGAAAAGATGGCAGCGTCCCAGGAGCTGAAGTCACATGGCTTTGGTCTGGTGTAGCCATACCTCTGAAGCTGGAGAGACCACATGGAGACCCCTGCCAGTGTTGAGTTGCTTCTACCACCACTGGATGCTGCTGATGGACCCTGACCCCTGGAAATAAGAAGGTGTGAGGGGACCCCTGCCGGCGCCAGGACTCTGTACCTACTGGCCTGTGACTTTGTGAGTCAGAAAGAGACGTTATAGACTGGTATTGGGCACATGGGCTAATGTTGGACTTACAAATTTGAGGTCGACTGGGTTGGGATGTTTTCTTAATGTCTTATTCCTTGTGTATATAAACCGTACTCTTATATTCAAATGCTTGTCTATGAATTTGTTTCTCTAGTCTACCCGAATTAACACGTGATTCTAAGGAAATTGCAAGTAAAGTTTTGTTGAGGAGCAGTCAATGATGGTTGCAGCAATGCATTAACAGGTTGTTGATAAAAATTCAGGCTAGATTCAGACGAGGACATGGAGCAAGGGCTAGCATAGCTGATGTCAGATGGATCGTGGCTCAGAGAAAAAAATAATATCAATATGTTTGCATGTATTTTATTGAATGGTTGACTGCCTGGATAATAGAAAGCTATGGGTAGCCTTGAGAAGAAAGAGAATTCTAGAACCCTTTGTTGTATTCATGTGGAATTTGTATAATAATCAAGAGGTAGTTGTGCAAATAAAACAAGGGAATACTGCAAGGTTTCAAATCCTGAAAGGTATCTCTCAGGGTTGTATTCTCTCACTACCCTTATTCAATATGTCTGGGATAGGCTACTGGCATGTCAGATAATGCCAGCAATCTTAGAGATGAACCTCTGGCAGGTTCTTAGAACTTCCATAAATATTTCCTTAGGTCAAGTTCAAAGTTGATTTTGTTTCTTTTAAAGATAGATACTAATAATTTATTTCTTAAAGCCAATAAACACAAACAATATAGAGCTCAATGCAAAAACACGGCTCCTTCATGATTCTTTGTTTTTTCAAGATGATGATTTGAAATTTGGTGGAAATTTAGACAGATAGTTTGAAGTCACAATTGTTAGCTTTTATAAGGAAGAAATTTCTTGTCAGTGATTAACAATCTTCCATCTTCATATTACTAAATTTCTTTGTGAGTCCTATAGCCATAGAAACTCACTTCATGAGTTTACAGTCATCTTGTTTCTAAGAGATGTGGCATGTCTGACACTAAGAATATACATTATTTTGAAAGGACCAGGGTTGTGAGGTTAATAATCACACAGAAAAATGTAGAAAGTAAAATTCATAATTACTTAAAAAGGAATGGCAAAAGAAAAATACTTCTCTAGACCTGGTAAAATTCCATTGTCTGTGTGCATTTTCAAGTGCTAGGTGCTGGTGGCAGCAAGGAGAATCTAGCAACGTACCTCTCATGTCGGTGGCCATCAAGTGACAGGAAGAAAAAACAAGAAGAAAGTTTATATCCTCTTGATAAAAATCAGCATGAGCAGATCATCTAGTTTTAATCAGAAAGAGAACTTTGGAGAACAGGCTGTAGCTGATGAGCAATAGTAAATTCTTGTAAAATAATTTAGGGTGCCAAAGAAGCATGGAAGGTTGGATTACATCAAAAGTTTTCTCTGTCTTATGGGAATGAGCCCCAAGCCATTTGGCAAACTGCAATGCTACAGGGTTGCTGTGATGCTAGAAGCTGTTCTACTGTTATTGTGAAACACAGGCAGGGGACCCCCGGCCCCCCATAATGGACAGATGTCAGCAGAACTTCCAGATGAAGAAAGACTGCAAAAAGAGGCCCAGAGATGGATTTCAAAGATGAGCCGGTGGAAATCTTTTCGACACAAGTGAATATGAGTATCCTCTGGTACAATTCTGAACGAAGCTCGCCCTACGCTGCAAAGCACCACAATAGACACAAGTATTCCAATTAGGCAGTGTTGCGCTGCGTACCTGTGTTTTACCCCGAGTTGGAGAAGACGGGGCAATAACTTACAAGAATAATAGCAAGGAATGGGGTCTCCAAGGCCTTGCCATTGAGAGCATGCCAACTAGTAGCAAACCCTCTCGGGAAGAAAAGAAAGGCCCCTGTAGGTTTCCCAGATTTATAGCCCTTTAAGGGAGTGGCAGCATCATCTTCTGCCTTATAGGGGCTGAAGGTTTTGAACTGGTGCTTTTGCAGTTGGCCGTGGAACAAACAACCACTGCACTATCAGGACTCTTCTGGGGTGAGGGTACAGCGTTCAAATACACTGTGTGATTTTCTAACTAAACCTATTGAGCCGTGATGGAATTAGACATCATGGGTTCATAGAGAGAGAGACAAGGGAATCTAATGATACCATCCTCTAAAGAGATCTCCTCATAGAAAATAGTTTGGGAATGATGAAACCTGGATAATAGAAAGCTATGGGTAGCTGAAAGGTAGATGAAAGGAGTAATGAGAGCCCCCACCTCTAGGCACCTTTTCCTTCCTTCCAAAAGCAGCACGGAGGCTAAATATCACGAGCACAATGTCAAGACAATTATACTGACTCAATGGCAGGAAGGGTGTTTATTTATTTTTGTCAGTAACAGTTTAATGGATTGTGTGTGTGTGTGTGTGTGTGTGTGTGTGTGTGTGGCATCACTGCCCTGATGGGCGTAGGAAGCCTAGCCTTGCTCCTGGGGAGATGCTGCTGGATTTAGTTTAATGGATTTTAACGTATGCTTGATGCTGCCACCACAGTAGATTGCCTCCGAAGACAATGATGAAGCTATTAAAAGTTATAGCAATAACAATAATATTATTAAGAAACTAGAGGATAAGTGGAAAGCTCTGTCTTATATGTGATGATAATTAGTACATTCACTGCCTAGAATTCAATATAAAATGTAAGGTTTCTGTACTCAGCTTTTTATAAGTAGAGTCTTCAAGAAATCATATTTTATGTATGAGATTCTATATTAGAAAATAACAAAGCCACTTTTTAGCTGTAACAGATTATTGGACAAAGCAAAACATAGCTAAAATAATCGAGTTTCTTCTCAATTTGTCAAGGTTATGTTAATGATGAAAGGTTTAAATGATATTTATCTCATATATAATTTTCAATTTGGGGAAATGCATCTTCCCGTCTTTATTGCTGAATAATGCATTTTAAAATATATGCAAACACATTAAATACTGACAATGAAAATAAGTACTCCATTAGTTATGTGGTTGTCTTATACAAACCAAGTTTATAATTCAAAAGCATGGCAATTTCTTTTGAGGAGTCAGGAAAAATGAGAAAAGAAAGTTATATTCTTATGTAAGTGACTGGAACACATAATAACATTGAAAAATCTTGTTATATAAATGCACTCATAAGTATATCCAATTTGCTGGCATCCTTGGTTATATTGTATCGAAATACTCTCATGTTTTCAGAACATGTATTGTTATTTTTAATACTTAGTATTTTCTTATTTTTAAATCCTGATCTTTATTTTTAAAATTATATTTATTTTAATTTATTATTAATTTTGAGCTATTATAGCTGTCATATCCTTCCATAGTTCAATCACGTAAAGCAGCATTGTATAATTGGTACCAAAATCAGTTTTCAAACATTCTGTTTCTTCCTGAACTCCTTGACATTTTCTCCCCTTTGTCCCTGCTACCCCTCCCAGCCCTGCCACCCCCACCCCTAAAACCTTTATTCTACTTGCTGTCTTTACAGCTGTCTCTTTATTTTTCCTGGGTTTCAAATGCTGAAAGAGAGAAATGCGTACAACACAATTTCAAGAGGGTGACCCAAAGGACATAAAACACCTGGGATAAACCCAATTATGAACAAGCAGAAATACAGATAATATTGTCAACAAGATTTTGTCCAGTGTTCATCAGAATAGGAATCAACTGACAAAGTTTTAACTGCTCAAGTCAGGTTTATCTCTTTGATTTTCTAGACTTATCTCTCTAATACACTGGTAGCCACTTTCCTTTCTTTCCTCAATTATGGACAGAGAGGCCTTTTCCGCAGTTAGTTCCAGAAATGTGTCTCGGGCCTCCACTCTCATCTACATCCTTCTGCAAACTGGATTCTCACAATTTGGCCTCTGATATTAACCCCTCCTTCAACCTCAGAAGATGTCATTGATAATCCTATGGGGACTGACAGTGGTGTGCTTTTCCCATGTGAGCTTAATTGACATTTCACTAAGATTCTTACTATTTTGGAGACAAGCTTCTAGCACCCCAGACGTTATCCTTTATCTCAAGGAGGTCAAATGGGTGGCCTTCCGGCTACATGTGGCCCCTAAGGTAATTTTTTTGTGACCCACGATGCTCTGAAATAAAATGAAAATGGAAAAGATTGTTATGAAGAAAAGCTTATGTTTAGGACAAGTGCTATTTTCTTTATAATAATTTTCAGAGCATCGTGGCTGCCAGTTTGACACCCTGCTTTATCTGATAGAGAGGCACTACCTAATTCCTTTGCCATATTTTATGATAGAACCGGTATGTCCTGTGTTCTCTTCCTGAGGGCAAGAATCAAGCAGACCCATGATGTAAGAACTAAAAGTTCTTAAATAGGAGATAAGATTTTGTGTGAGCCCCAAACCCATTCCTGGATTTGTTTTAGTTTTTTATATACCTTTGTCTCCCTTTCAAAATCTCCTTGTTAATTTACGGTCGAGAGTCTTCCTAAGCTTTCTAAGTTCTGTTTAGCTCATTCTATTATTTTTCTTCTACTTGGAACAATGTAACAGGGTATATGTACATTGGGAGAGGATTTTAAAATCTGTGCAGAAAGTTATTTCATTCCATCAGTTTGGAGGGGGAAAGGTCAGTGATTGCAAGGAATACTTGCGATCTTTTGGGGACTGAATGTGAACTTTATATTTCTCTTCTCTTATTCCTCCCTCGTTGAACTTTGGTGGGGAACTAGGTTAGGCATCACGTTTACTCCATATGTGTATCAGTTAGACACCCTGTAGTCATCTCGGCGCAACCAGACCCTGAGTACAATTGAACGAAGCAGAGCCCGTTCCTGAGTCTCCTTCCTAATGGCTGTCATGTTTGAGCCGATTATGATAGCCATTATGCCCGTTCATCTCATCGAGGCGTTCCTTTTAGACTGACCATCTTACTTTATAAAGCAGGAAGTACTTCTCAAGGGACGGGGTCTCTCCTGACAATGGGCCCAAACTAGGTGAGCTCTAGTTTCCCCACCCTAACCTCTGAAGAGCGTGGTGTGCTGCACCTTTGTGAACACTCGCTCTTTGAAAATTCTTCTCCAGCATCATAATTCAAACACTTCCAATCTTCTGTAACTTTCCTCATTCATGTTCCAGATTTCACATTCATGTGCGACATGATGCTGAAAAATAATATGACTGGGGTCAGATAAACTTTCTTCTGCGAAGGGACATATTTGCGCTTTAAAAATTTAGAGATCTTGGATAGCAGATTTTTTGAATGCATTGCGTCCTGTGATTTTTCATGATGGCGTCCACTAGTGTTGATTGTGAATCAAAATGAAATTGATCACCACCTCAGTTACTTCTTCATTTTCCTTGATGTGGTCTATTCATTCAGTTTTCAGGATTTTTTTTTTTTTTTTTGGCTTTGAAAACCGCAGTCCCTGTTCTTCACCAGTGAGTGCTCCTAGTCCGTCTTGCTCTCCCCAAGATAAACTGTGTCATCATCTGTGAACTGATGGTTATGAATGAACTTTGTTTCAATACTGAGGCTGCTTCTTTCTTCACAGTCCAGCTGCTCAGATGATTTGCTCAGCCTACAGATTGAATAATGCTGGTCAAAAGATGTAGTCCTGATATTCGCTGTTCTTGATTTCACATCACCCAGTGTCCTCTGGTTTTGTTTGAATGTCTATCTCCTCTGTGCAAAGATTCCACATAAGCACAGCTAAATGCCCTGAGGATCCCGTTCTTCACAATGTGACCCATAGTTTGCTGTCAATTCCACAGTCAAATATCTTTCTTACATTCTCTCTTTGTAACTACAATCTCTCTGACCTCAGTGCCCATGTTCCTCTTTCTGTGTCTTCTTCCTAATTCTTTTTGAGTTTCTGGAAGCTCCCTGCTGCTGTCCTCCCATGTTAAAATAGTCCAAAAGAACTTAGTTGTATATGATATTAAATATTTTCTTTAATATGTTCTCTAGTCTATTGGAACAGGTTTCTTTTGAAATGGTAAATAGATAATTTGAATTCAGAAGATTGCTGGTAGTTATCTTCAAATTGCTTGGCATTGATAAGAGGATGCTTCTAGTGCTATAGAATTGAAAAATAAGCAAACAAAAAGAATGCTGTAGGAATGGCTTCTGATCATCTCTCAATGAGCAAGGGAAAAGGAGAATAAAAGTCCAAAGTATGAGATACACAGGGTGGATCATGAAGCTGCTCTGGTCAAACATGCCTCTACTCACTCTGCAAGCTTCCATCCTAATCCTAACATCAGATGTCCCTCCCATTGCCTTCTCTAGCTTTCTTATTGGGCTTAATAATTCATTGAAATGTTCATCAATAACTCAGAAATAATATTCATAATTATGGAGTTTCTTGGGAAGTTAATGGGTTACAATTTTGGTAAGAAATATTCAATATTCAGTTTCCGTCAAGAGATTCTCTTCTCTACCCTGACTGCAGGCAAGGGTCTTTTTCTCACCTTCAGCTTTCTGGTATGACCTCTGTGCGACTCAGAAAATGTTACAAAGCTGTTTAGGGGTGCCAATAAATTTCCAGAGGGTTTATCACTTTTATAAGCTCAGTTCAGAAGTGCTTGGCTGTAGATCTCATGCAAACTTAATTTCCAAATTAAGTTTCTGAAGGTTCCGCAATCATAAATCAGTGTCTTACCTGCTGGCACACAAGTTATTTTACTCTATGGACAGGAAACTTGAGGGCTGGTGTGACCTCTAATGAATCTGTCATTCTACTTGCTGCCACTCCCGTGTGACACCTGCTTCCTGGATCCTAATGGTTTGGGAAAAGTTATAAAAACTATAGCTAGAAAAACTATATTCAATAATTGACTGTATCATATTAGTTGCACCTGTTGGAATATTTCACCTGAAATCCTTTCAATTCCGAGGGTTTTTCACAATGTATTTAGCACAGCTCGGGCTTTTTCTTGAACACGTTGGTGTTGATTCTATGCTACCTCTTGAAATAGTTGAACTTTGACTGATTCTTTTTGATACAGCGACTGTGTATTCCTTTCATCTTCTTTTTATATTTTATCTATATTGTTCTCTAGTATTTCAACTCAACGCTTGAAGATTTTCGTGTGTCCTTACAGTTGAGATATGCTTTTCCACTTTCTATCTCTGCTACTTTGCACACTGTACTGCAATGTGCCCCTTTGCTTTCCTAGAGCTTCTTGAAATTTTCTGTCTAGCTCTTTTCATGTCAGCCCTTCTTTCATTTACTAATTACTCTACATTCAAGGTTCTCTTCTGACAGCTGTGTTGGTCTTTATAATGACCTGTCAGTTTCTCCGTTTATATTTTTCCTTTTATCTCTCAACCTCTGACTTAGTTCATCTTTTCAGACCTGAGCTTCAAGTCGGTTCTCAAGATGTTCCCTAAATTAGGGTGGGATTTTCTCAAACTTGCATTATGTGGACCTGTCGTCTCTTCTGCTTCCACCTGAATTTGCATATGAACAATGTATGGTCTTTTCCATAATGACCTTCTTATCTTCCCACTCATGTAGTAGATTTGATTCCTGTCTATGCCATATGAGTAACTCATATACCTACTTGACTATTACATGATTGGAAAAATGTACTTTGATTGAAGAAGATTTTGGTTTTACAATACTCTTTCATGGGACCTCTAGCTTTGTTTTCACCACTATGACCATATTTTTCAATGACTCCTCCCTCTGTGTTTGCAACATTCCCATTCCCAACACCAGTAATTATCAATATGTTTTGAGTGAGTGTTTGATCCATTTGAGACTGAAGAAGCTGGGAGAATCATTCAGTTTTTAATCTCATAGCTTTAGTATATGACTCATAAATTTGAATAGTAATTTTTAAGACTTGTGTTCCTTGCAGACATATAGATATTATACTTCTAGGCAGCATTGTCCTTCAAGATGGGTCTTGAACTATTGATGTGTATTTGCATGTGAGTACCATAGTCACATTTTGGGTATCTTTCGACGTGAGTGGCTGACATTCCAGTAGGTCAGAACATGTTCTGCTGTGATTCACCTGGCTTTCATTGGCTAGTCCCTCGAACGTGAACTACCTATGCTTTCTTTATAGTCTTTGTTCTCAATCTGGAAGCTCCCCTGCAAACTGTTCATCACATGTGACTCTTCTGGCATTTTAAACACTGGTGGCGAAGCTTTCATCATTACAGTAATGCATAAACCCCTGCAGCACAACAAACGGATATGGAAACCAGAAGAATGTATATGTATGTACACAAGTGCACAGGTTTAGGTGTTTTGTTAAGATAATTCTCAGTTTTGTAAAATGGAAGACAAATCATAGAAAACGAGGGCAGCATAGTCTTCATAAACATCCTAAACCTCATTAACTATTGTTAATTTTAATTGTATCCTCTTTTCAATATAAATTACTTGTGTGCTGTTTTGCATGTTCAGAACAGTGGATTTCCGTCATTTGTTAAAGACAATCCCTCATAGTAAGAGAGGGAGTAAAAAAAATGTTAAAAAAATAGAGAGTGAGTAATTCGAAGTGAAATGAGCTGAGGAAATATTACAGTGCATTTGGCTAAATATTTGGCTTTGAGTTAAATGATATATGCTGTTCCTCTGTCTACAATTCTATATCTTGGGGTTATTCAGAACAACAGCAACAACAAAAACAAAAACAAAACTGGTGGGAAAGAGGGCTAAATAAATTACCAAGACCCTCAGTGGGATTGTTATACAGGTGTCAATCTAGGAAGGAAGATTCTCTCCAGGTGAAAAAAATGGAAGAAATGTGGTCTCTGTCAATGTTTATTATATACTGTATTTGAACTGGGAACCCTGGTGACGTAGCAGTTACACATGTGGACTGCTAATCACTAGTTCAGCATCTTGACACTACTAGCAGATCTGAGTGAGAAAGGTGGCGCTTTCTGCCTGCATAGGAATTAGTCTTGGAAACTCACGGGAGCAATTCTAGCCTGTCCTATATGGCCTCTAGGGCATGTGAGTTTTGGTGTTTTTCTTTGGGTATTTGAAATACTAGTTGAAAGCTTCTCTTTTATGCTATGGGACACATATGCTTCTCCAGCAAAAACAGAAGTCCTTGCAAAACAAATGAATATTCACTTTTTCCTCTGACAAGATTTTACAATAATATACATAGTGAATATTTTTGATAATATTGATATTATCTCTTAAGGTACCATATAAACAACAATATATATTTTTCAAGATAAAGCAAAAGTAAGCATCATTCTTGACCTTAGCCTAATATATCAGGTTATGTAGCACAGATAGGGGAGAAAAGGAGTTGTTTTCAAAATTGATGCACCAAAAAATGGAATGGAAGGGGTTTATTATTTTAGCCTAGGAAATAAAAAAGATTAAAAGAGCATTGCTTCCACATAACAAAGAGAAAATATTGTAAATTATATTAAATCATAACTTAGATTTATCTATGAAAGGCAAAGTAAGACAATATGTTGGGAAATACTGGACAATGTACAATATGGACTAAAAATCAAACTTAGCATAACTAAATTTTAGAGAACATGGAAACTTAAGTTGACATCTGAGTTATGTTTATTTTTCTAAGTGTTTGCTTAATGCTTTTCTATTCCTTTACATTTTAGGGTCCATGAGAGCTGAAAGTATGCCTGATCTGTTGAAATCTGTAACTTTGGTCCTGTTTACTGTTTCTTGTAAAAGGCTAGTACTTAGCAAACATTGGAAATCAATGTGGAAAAGATAAAACAGAGACTCTAGGATTTGCAATCCCCAGATGATAGGCAGTTAGATCCTCCTTACAGAAATTTGCATGAAAAACTGATTGGACATTTATTTAAAATATTATAGAATAGAAAGATGTAATTTAGAGAGTGGGTCAAGCTTCTTAAATTTTCTTGCACAAACTATGTGATAACCCAGAAACTCTTTGTCTATATTATCAATCAAAATTGAAGGAAAACTGAAATTACTTTTAATAAAAAATGAGATCTTTAGGAGGAAAAACAGATTAATTATATATAGATAGATAGATAGATAGATATAGATATATACCAAAGTTTTATTAACAGCATAATCCCTTGGGTGATATTTCCCTTGTAGGGTGTAATAAGGGGATCCAAAAATGAGACTATACAAAATTCTGACTTTAACAGTCACTTATTAAATGTAAGAAAAAGATGACACTTAATTTTTTTCCTATAATCATGATCCTGTTTTCCTATCTTTAAAAGAGCATCACATTGAGAAATGGTCTCATTCAATCACTTTTGCATGACTACTGCCTCTGCAAACAATTTAGAATCCCAGAAGTCCTTGTTCAGGGACACTGTGACTCCTAATCAACCCAATGGTACTTGATATTAAAATTCAATAGTTACTTCTATTCTAAAAATTACAGAAAGTTTACTGTATGATTATATTTTCTAAAGTGATGCTATTAGAGACATTTTATTTGAGATATAAATTGTCAATATTGTTACTATAAATTACTTCTGCTTTCTCTAAAATTTTCATATGCTGTCTAATGTGCCTTTCCTTCTCTAATTCCCTCATCCTTTGAGACTGTTATATAGGTTGTATCAATGACCCTTTCCTCAGCTCCCCTGCGGAGAACACTTGAGGCATTTCTGAGTATACCCCTTTATGTTCTCTCTTTTGGAAATTGGAAAGCCTACTCTTTTGACAAAGTCATCTCAAACTTTTGTGCTTTGCTCTTTCTGACAGTGTTATCAGCATTTGCTTTCATCACATTTGACCTACTTCTCACAAGCTAGTAACCTCTCTCTCTTCTGTTTTCCATTTTTGACTTATTCTGCTTCTTGACATTTCAGAAGTGAACTTTTGCTTTCCAAACAATGGGTGGTGTTGACAGATGATGCAAATATAGAGTCTCTTTTCATCAGACATAAGTGCATTCCATTGTTTTCTGGTTTCTTATTTCCCCCAATTCTAATGCAATATAATAGTGTTGGATGCTTAAAATATTTTCTTTGCAGTCTAATAAAATGAAAACTGCAATAGTTTAAAAATGGCATTTAAAATAATATGTAATTCATTTAAAAAGTCTATAAACATATACAAATGTAATTTATCACTGTTCAATATTCCTTTAAAATTGTACTTATTTATAGCAATATTAGAGAATTGAAAGCAATTATACTTAATTATTAAATGTTACTATATCTGTCTTTATTTCACAGATATAAACACAACTATTAGACATATATAACAAATGTACATGAATACATAAAAGAATTCCTGGTAAACAATTCTATAATATATGATTTTAGGAATATTAGCACATTGACACATATATAACTATATGAATTAATCCTTCTAATGCAAAATTAGAAGCTGTGTCTTATGGGTTAACTGTAGTTCAATCTATAGTGATTTGTACATTATCATAAAATTAGTCAGCTTAAAAAATTGAAATGTGAAAAGAATGACTCAAAATTTAGTCTATGTCCAGACTTCATTACTCACACATAAATTTTTCGATGTAAAATAATCTTATGGGAAAATTATAAGTTACTGATTTTTGCAACTTATTTGAAAGATTCTCAAATATCATTTGATCCATTGTGAAGTTTATCCCATCCAATCCACTTCCAACAAGTCAATTAAGACTCATAACAGCCCTCTATGGCAGATTAGAACTGCTTCTCAGAATTCCCAAGGCCGCGTTAATTTTATGGTAGCACAAAGTTCCACCTCTCTCTGTTAGCACAGCTGATGGTTTCAAACTGCGGACCTGCATGTCAGCAGGCCAATAAATAATAAACTGCAATGCCAAGACTTGGTAGGAGATTCAAAGCAGTTGACAAAACTGAAGATATTCTTAATTTATTACATATGGCTTGTATTGCATATGCTTTCTAGTTACCTAGAAAAAAAACAGCAAACACGGAATTATTATGAATTATGCAGAAGTGGTTGTTAGGTACCATCAATGGAGCTCAAACTGACAGTGACCCTGTACACAACAGAGCAAAAGTCTGCAGAGTCCTGAGACATCCTTCCACTGCTTCTATGCCCGAACCCATTGAGGCGGCCCTTGTGTCAGTCCATCATCTTTCTGGGATCTTTCTGCTTTGAGCCAAGCAGGATCTACTGATGTCGGCAATGACACCCTTCATTCCACGTCCTCTTTTTAATCCCATCTGAACTTCTGGCAGTCCCTTTGTTGCAACTGTTGTTGGGTGATCATAAGCAAAAATTTATTGTATGCAATATCAATGATATAATTCTATAGCTTGAGCATTCTATTGGTCACCTTTCTTTGGAATGGGCACAAAAACTGATCTCTTCCAATAAGTTGGTCAAGTATTTGTTTCCCAAATTTCTTAGCATAGAGTGAGTGCATCCCAGGTCTCTTTGGCTTTTTGAAGTATTCACTTGCTATTTTGTTAATTCTTGGAGCCTTGTTTTGGGCTAATGCATCCAGTGCATTTTTAACTTCTTTTTTCAGGACCACTGGTTCTTGCTCATGTGTTATCTCCTGAAATGGTGGACTGTCGACTAGTTCTTTTCGGTACCGTGGCAACGTTCTTTACATCATCTCTTGATGTATCATTCTGTATCATTCAATATTTTGCCTAAAGAATCTTTAGTATTGCAATCTGAGACTTGAATTTTCCTTGATTTCATTCTATTGCAAATCTGCTGGGAATGTTCTTCCTTTTGGTTTTCTACGTCCTAGTCCTTGCACGTTCTTTATAGCATTTGACTTAGTCTTCTCAAACTACCCTTTGCAAATGTTTATTCAGTTCCTGACATTATTCTCACTTTCACTTACTTCAGTCACTCTACAATTAAGAGATATATATAGAATCTATTTTGACATCCACTTGGGTCTTTTATTTCTTTCCAGTATTTTTAATGACCTTTCGCTTTCTTCATGAATGATGTGTTTTATGATTTCTTACATGTCATTACTTCTTTTGTCATTAGTTTTCAACAAATCTTTAGATATTGTCAAAATTCAGGTAGATAGACTCCACATCATATTTTGACTCCAGCTGATTTGTTTTAATTTTCTTCAACTTTATCCTGAATTTATATGAAAGCAATTTATGGTCTGCACCATAGTAGGTTCCTGGTCTGTTTAGCTTTGAATAGTGAGCAACTCCAGTTTACCCAATGATGTAGTCATTGATTTCTGTGTATTGCTTCTGAGAACGTCTACATGCATAAATTTTTTGTGTTGTTGAAAGGTATTTAATATGAACAAGCCTTTGGTTTTGCACTATTATTTATGCTATATCTAACTTAATTTCTATCAGCATTTTCCAACCGGTGTTCCTTCCTCTTTGTTTACAACTTTCACATTTCCTTCTCCAATAACTATCAGTTCATCTTGAGTTCAGGGTTGATCATTTTCTGATTGAAGTCATTGTGAATTCTTCAATTTCTTCATCACTAGCTTTGGGGTTTGTGTATAAAGTGGAATCATAATTGTATTGATTGCATTTCCTTGAGGGTGGATACATACAATCTGATCATAGGTAGCATTGTATGAGGGGGTAGTCCCCCAAAACAGAATAAACAAGCTCTGCTGGGCAGAATTTCATAATGCTCTTTTCTTCTCACTAGATGAGCATCAATAAACTCATCCTAAGTTAGTGAACCCAATGGCATCACCTGAGAAGATTCTCTCTGGTAACAGTGATTTTTTTGTGTGTGTGAAAGTAGTTTTTAGTGATGACCAGTGTAAAAGAACAACATGGGACTGTGAAATTTTGTTTGCTGTTCTAGAAAAGTGCCGTAGAAATGGTTGTGAGGCTGAATACAGATTACAAGGACAGCCCTATGGGATATAACTTGTGTATGAGTGATTTTCTCATTTCCCATTTCAAAAAAGTGAAATGCCAATTGATGACACATGTCATTCTGGTCAACTTCCAAAATGAATGAAAATGTGGACAGAAGTTGTGCATTTGGGCTCACAGCCCAATGATGGATAATTGAAATTATCTGGAATGTCTTGGAGCTCAGTTCAGTGAATTTTAACAGAAGATTTGAAAATGATAAGGGTCGCTACCAAATTTGTGCCTCGGGTTTTGACCTATCAGAAAAGAGAGCATTGATTGGGGACATGATGCATTTTGAAAGAACAGCTCTGAAGTGACCAGATTCTTTTTAACCAAGGTTATTATTAGTGGTGATGAGACATAGTGGTATCCTAATGACCTGAAAGCAAAGATAAATCAAACCAGTGGAAGACACCATCATTACGTCATGCAAAAAAGCTTGTCAAGTGAAATCAAAGTTTGCTCAAGATTATGGTCATTTTTTTTATTTGAGGGGGATAGTGCATTTGGAGTTCATTCCACCTGATCAGACAGGTAATAAGCTTTCTATTTACAGATTCTGAAAAGAGTGCATAGCAGTGTGTGATCCCAAAAAGGCCTGATTTGTCGGAGACCAACAACTGATTTTGTCACCATGACAATGCACCTGTTCAAGTAGCCATCTCAGGGCACTGTTTTGGGGCAAAAAAACAGCTTGCTTATCTTGCCTCACCATGCAACTTCTTTTTGTTTCCATGACCTTGTACTATGCAACTTCTTTTTGTTTCTGTGAATGCTGAGGGATATGAAAAGACAGAAATTCGACCATGTAGAAGAGGTGAGGTGTGGGGGGAGAGGGGAGGTGCTGTCAGTAATTCAAAATATTTGAGAAATATTTCCAAGAATGGAATCACAGATATGACAAATGCATTAAGTGTAATGGAGAGTCCCTTGAAGGTGTTAAGATATTTTGTAAAATGATTTAAATACATAGCTTGAGGTGGGGGTGTCCTGGGGTTATTTGTGTGTGTGTGGATCCCCGTCATACTTCTTGATGGATTTAGCAAAGCACTTTCTGACAGTGAGTGCCTCCAATTCAACATGATCATGTTATTCCTGATGTGTTAGTCTGGGTAAACAAGACAAATAAATTGAAAAGCATGCATATGTAAATAATATAGTTTTATATAAAGGGTAATTGTACACTAAGAAAATATCCCAAACCAGTATAGTCCAAGTGCATAAGTCTGATAATAGCCCATATGTCCAATACCAGTCTATAAATCCTCTTCAGACTCACAAAACACATGTATTGATGTCAAATTCAGAACAACCACAAGCCAGTGGGCAGAAAGTTTTTGTATCCAGTGGTTTTGTAAGCATCTCAGCTCAGGCAGGAATTTCCATGGGACTTCTCTAGGTCCAGCTTTCTAGCTGCATCCGGGTAAGTCTATGTGACTTCTCCTCAAGGATGGTCCACAGGAAGTCAGCTTTCTCAGTTGAGTGTCTCCACTGGAGTTGAGTCCTAAGTCTCTCACCTCCAAAGGGGAAATATGGCCAGATTTTCCAGAATTATCAGAAGGCCATGCCCACACAGAGGTCTCGTTGCTATCTCCAGGTTGACAGATTAGACTCCACCCTCCACTCTCAGTCCTCAAATTGACACCAGATTAGGTGACTGCCATACCTGGCATAGTAAACCATAGGAGATTCTGATGCAAAATGGACAATACTAGTCTACCTGGGGTCACTGAAACCTATGATAGCCATTTTCATGAGTTCCTTTTAACTCTTTACCACTTCCAGTTTTCCCAAATTAGTAAATGCAAATTACATGTTCAATCATTAGATGAAGTTTACAGCTGTTTCTCTTTACCTTACGCTTTGCCTTATTAGCAAATGAGGACACAGAAGGCTCCACTCCCACAGGCTTTTCTGGTCTCATGTCACTGTTGTCACTGTGGCTGACCTTCCTCCAAGAAATCATCTCCTCTTCTGTCACAAGCCCAGTGCCCTCTGACCCATAAGGCCCATCCTCTGGCAGTGTCTCACAAAGCATTCTTCTTTGTTTAAACTTGCGGGATTGGGGTGTGCTTCAGATCTATGCATGAAGTTTTCAGCGGCTTTTTCCTCTGACATATGTAACTTAGTCCTTCTTCATTGTCTGTTCTTAATCTTGAAGCTCCATTGAAATCTGTACATTGAAATATTTGAAAATATTTTTAAGAATAGAATAGAATCCCAGATTTGACAAATGTATTAAGTGTAATGGAGAGTCCTTTGAAGGTGGTAGGGGATTTTGTGAAATAATTTAAGTGCATAGCTTGCAGTGGGGGGATCCTGGGGTTAATTTTTTGTGGATCTCCTCATACTACTTGATGGATTTAGCAAAATCCTTTCTGACAGAGAATGTCTCCAATTCAACATGATCATGTTATTTCTGGTGTGTAAGTCTGGGTAGACTAGAGAAACAAATTCATAAACACGTGTGTGTGTGTATATATATATATATATATATATAAGAATTTTATATAAATGGTTCTATAAAACATTTATATACATGGTTTTATATAAAACAGTTCTTGTTGGGTGATTGCTGGCATTTCAAATACTGAAGATATAGCTTCCAGCATTAAAACAGTCAATAAGACACCACAGTGTGACACACTGACAAAGAAGTGCTGGATTTTTATATGCTAGCTCTTTGATATTATGAGTATACAAATATAAATCTATATTACACTCACTTGAAATGGGCAACCTGGAATCCATATTTAAAGACCTGAAATGCAACTACTGATAATTTCATAATGTAAAAGTGTTCAATGTCTTCACCAATAGTATTACTTGTTTTGCCTCTAAATAGTCCTCATTTCATATTACTTAATGCTATAAATGCAAAATTTTCCTGTGCACAGAAAGAATAGAAGCAAGTTAATAAATATGATTTTATTTTTAATTGGGTGAGGGTATGGCATTATATGCAGTTTGTCATGATTCTATTCTCCACAATGGAACAAACTGTCTTTGTAAATACAAGGTTTTTTTTAAAAAAAGAAAAAGAAATAATGGAACAAAAAAAATTAAGACTATTTAGATTTTAGCAATTTATTCATTTTAACTTATTTTGCAAATGGGAAATTTTAATATAAGTGAAGAATAATTTTCTAGATCTTACATTGTAGACAAACACATGTATTTTTATATGTCCTGAAAACTCATAAAAGTTGAGCCCTGTGCATGTAATTTATCTTCAACCCAAGGACAGAAAGGATACATAATTCTTGTTAATGGACTTAGTACACCCTAGTAACAATCTATTAATGTCAATTTGGGTTTGAATAAATAGCAGAAAATGTTAGTGCAAACTCCATCTTTCATTCCTGAAGCTATTGTGTTGATTCTAGCTGCATTGAAGATAGCAATAGAAACTGATGCATTCATACGTAATCCTCCTTTAGGGAAGAATATGTGAACTGTGTTTCTGGGAATGGTTGATATAAAAATTCAACACAATGTTTCTCTCATTCCAATGTTTGTCTACAATGGAAGTTGTACCACTGAAAGAAATAGTCTTTAGCTATCATATCAACTTTGTTTCAGCCCATAATGGTTGGCAGGAAAAAATGAGAACTAAAAGTGATAAAATTTTAAATTTCTTCTGGTGGAATCCAAGATCCAAGAATTTGCTACAAAAATAATTTTTTAAAACACTCAGTGCTATAGAATGAGACAGCCAAATAGCAAAATAGACACAATTAGAAATCTCAAAGAAATACTATGTTCACATATTTGCCAAAACATTAGCAAAAATGGGAAAAAAAGATTTTGAGAAATTACTAATGGCCATAATCATTAATGACCACAGCCAATAAGAGAGCCAAGTAAATATACTTCCTGTTCAGCAATGACATACTAGTTCCTAAGATGTGTTTCTGTCACCAAACCAGGTTTGATTGGTCTGAACGTAAAATTCTCAAACACAGAGAGCTACTCATGATGGATTCTAGGAGTGAAGGTAGAAAAGAAAATATTCCTTATCATCACAGTGCCCTTTTGGAGTAGGCAAGAGACATGCATGTGTCTAGAGCATCTATGATGAATAGTAAGCATTACTATATTTCCAAAAATGTTTATTGTAAGAAAAACATAAGCATGAGCATATAACAGCTGCACTAGTTCTGTTACTTCTTTGAAAACATCATGGAAAACTTAGAAACAGATATATTGTAAAGAAATATATCCATTTTGGTGTAAAAGATAAAGCTTATTTCACAAACTACAGATTCAATCATTTGTGGCGAGAAGATGGAAGAGTCTGGTCAGATTATTGATAAGCCTTATTCAAGAGTTTCCACCTATAGATATATGCCATTGGAGCATTATTAAACTTATTTACACTTCCTCTGTGGGGGGAAGACAGAACTTTTCCATAATTATTCTTCTCTAAATATTAAGCAGACTGTTTACCAGCATTTGTTATGGAAGTTAGCTATTCTCTCTGAAGCTCGCAATTATCTGAGACCTTCCTGTTGTCACACAGCAGAGCTAACTCCCCTGCTGTTAAGATGATGACTAGCCTCCTTTGAAGCTTATGGGAGGGCTTCAAGAACCATGGTCAAAGACTCCTAATCTGACACCTGTTTGTCTCCTTTCAGATGTCCAAGGTCTGGTCTTATCATTCCCCTCTTCACATAGTCATGTAGCCAGCCTTAAGACCACTCCTCTTATCACCATACAGCCCTCTCCTGGGATGTATGACATATGACCTGGCCTGGAATTAGGGGCCTGGCTTGGCAAGAGAAGGAGAGGGATGGGACATAACATAGAGAAAGGAGCCTGCCTTCATCTAGGCGGCCGCTCTCCTGTCTCCCTCTCCACGTGGACTATCTAGCGGAGGTGAGCATGTATCATAAAAGGATATATATGTGACTTCTAATGTTCTTTTCTCTCTCTCTCATGATCTCTATATCGGTGCTATAATAAATAATAATTATCGCTACACCACTGCCTGTTGAACCCTTACTGTGAGTATATCAGAGGATTGATCACCCCCTGATATTCCTCTTTTTCTTAATTTTAAGATTTTCTAAGCAGAAATGTTAGGATGTATAATCTAGAGGTTTTCTCCCTCAATGAGAATATATGAGCTTATTTCTATTAACAGATACTAAAGTATTCAATGTGAACAGAAAGACTATATTAATTGCACTCTCATAAAGGAGACCTTCTTAAAATATAGACAGAATTATACACGCATTGTGTATTTCTTCCATTCATGTTTCTTTAATGTACAGTGTTCCTATCCTGCAGAGTTGAGAGCAGGGTGGGGGAGGTGCACGCCTGTCCCCATGTTGCTCTTGGCTATGGTCCAGTCAATTTCTGCTTAGAGTTACGCAATAGATAGAACTGCCTTAGGGGGTGCTTTGTGGGCTAAAATCTTTAAAAGAGAAAGTGACCAGGCATTTCCCCCCACTGATAATATTTGCATACGCAGCTAGATGAGGCAATGACCTTAAATAAATCATCCAATGACAGTGTCTCTCTCCTGGGAAATAGCCACTTACAATTTATTGACTAGACTATCATTTTATCTTAAACAGCTCTAAATTTGAATTAAACACTTTTCTTGGGTGATGGTCAACACTACTTGACTCTTGAAAAGACTACAATAAATTCAAATATTTAAGCTAGCTAATTTAAGTCCTTGTGTCTGACTAAGTGCTGTGAAATACTCTTTTCTGATGATATTCCCTTATCTGGATTGCACTTGTTTTGTGACTATTGTGCCCTGTCTTGTTTCTTTACGAGTAGAAATATGCCAATATTTTCCTGAGTACATAAATTTTAATTATATTTATTAATAAGTATAATATTATTTAATAATTACAAAGCTGACAAAACTGTAAAAACTGATGCTACTCTTAATGATTCAGGCACTCTCTCTGTAGAAATTATTGACTCATTGCTGTGTCAACAGGGTTATGAATGTACTGTTTCTATTTGTGGGAATCATAGCACAGAAAATTTAGGCAGAAGTTATTAATGACACCATTGTTCTTTGCTCTACATGGAGCACAAATAATTTTCAGTTGTTAGCACTATGAATTATGGGCAGTTGCATTGTTCTAAATTTCCTTTGTCTACTTTATGTACCTACAATGGATAGCAATTAATACTATTTTTAATTATTCAAAAATAAGTATCAACCACTAAAACCAATGATAAAAGAAGTTTGCTAAATTCACCTAAAATTGATCAAATATACAATCAAGATTAATTACCCATGATATATAAAAGGATTTTGAGCTTTCATTTGAGCATAATACTAATATAAGGAAAATTAATTCTTGTGACAGGAACTTAAATAGTGATTTTTCTCATAAAGAGACAACTTAAGATCTGAGTATTATAGCTAAATGTGGCATCAGATGATGCCAACTATTAGAATAAATAGTTCAAATAAACATTTGTCTCAAGACAAGAAGCCAACCAAGTGAGGAGTCAGCTAAGTCCACAAGGAAGAAGCACACTAGCCTGTGGGATTCAAATGTAAATAATAATATCCAAACCCATATAAGGGAATGATACCAGAGCCTAATTCCAAACACCCCATTTGTGAAATCTAATGTATGGAATTTGATTGTAGTGATGAATATACAGCCTCTTAATATAATTGTTCTATTGAATTGTGGGATATGCTAATTCTATCTCAACAAAATTATTTAAAATACTTGTTGATAATTAGTGGTGATTAGAATGTGAAGTATTGAAAAAAAAAGGATGGATAAGTATGTTAGTCTGGGTTCTCTAGAGAAACAAAGCCAATGTTTATAAGTGATAGATAGAAAGATCATAGATGATAGATGATAGATAGATAGATAGATAGATAGATAGATAGATAGATAGATAGAGGATGGATAGATACATTTTGCAACTGAAGTATTGATCACAGAGTTATAGAGACAGGAAAATTCAGTCTAGGTTCAAGTTCATGGACTGATGTTAAGCTATCAGGGGTCATCAAACTTTTTAAACAGAGATCCAGTTCACTATCCCTCAGACTGTTGGACAGTCGGACTATAGTTAAAAAGTAATTTTAAAAAGACTGTGAACAAATTCAAAGTGGGCCTGGGACGAGTCGGCTGCGAAGCAGAACAGCATCGGTGGCAAAAACACCCACCAGGCTGGATAAATGTCCTTGGGTCTGAGGGCCATAGTTTGAGGACCCCTGAACTAGACTCTTCTGGCCTTGTCTAGTTTTGTAGCCTGATGAACGCAGGATCAACAAGAAAGGCACAGGTTGGAGGAGGTAACACTTGTGATTTTTGAGGTGAAAAAAATCTAACGTAAGCAAGTCAGATGACCAGCTTTTAATGGCTCTTGGAACTGACAGCAGTCTGACAGGTCTTTGGCTCAAAAAAACAGGAACTAGACCCAGCTCGCAGCAAAGCAAGTTTTCTCACAGTTCTTTAATTAGGAAGAAGGCCATACTCTTGAGGAAACTTCCTTCCATTTTCATCAGGGCTCTGATGTATGTCAAGGAATTGCATTTCACTTTAATTTTCTTACAATCCCTTCACTGCAAACAGTAGATGCCATTATGAAATTGATAACATTCTGTTATGTCACATAATGGATATTAATAGACCTCAACCACCAAACCACTGAGAATGTTGTTCCAGCCAAGTTGATGCAAAACGTATCACAACCAGTACAAAGAAAATATGGTTCTGGTAATGGACAATTAAGATAGAGATGGCATGATGAATTCTGCTAGAGCAATACCTTTTTCATTGAAAATACCTCTATAGGGCTGAGCCCCAGTGGTGTAATGGTTGAGTGCGGGACTGCAGTCCACGGGCTTGGCGGTTCAAATCCAGCAGCAGCAAGGCTGGGCCTCTCATTCCCACCAGAGGGCAGTGATGCACCCCCCCCCAAAAAAAAGAAAATACCTCTATAACATAATTAGTTACTATACAAGTTTTTCTCTCCCACTCAGTTGACCATGTAGTTGTCTTGGAAATTTCTTGGCATAGACAAGTGAGTGCTTCCAGTGCTTCATCAGAATATTTAAATTGTTTAATTGATATTTGTGGTACTTATGTAATCTCATGTCAACTTGAAGATATGTAAAAGTGTAGGGGGGGAGTTTATCCTGCCAATCAAGTCATAGCCTGATTCCTTGTGGTTGTGATCTTTGCATAAGGAGGACCCTGGAAATCCCCACCCCACCCTGCCTGCATCCTCTTGCTGGCTGACCCTGGTTGTAGCCAAAACCTTAAAGAAGCATTCACCCCCATCAGATCAACAAGACTTTGCACCCACAATCCAGTGACCTTCCGGCCTTCTGCATCATTGCAAGTGATGGCTCGAGTCTGAAGAGGGATTTATGCACTGGTGTGGGACTTATAGACTTGAATTGGACCAGGCTGGGACATTTATGATTACATCTTGTTATAAAGCCCTTTCTCACACATATATGAGCATCTCTGTATTTGTTTATCTAGTCAACCTGGCCTAATACATTGGTCCAATCAGTGTAGTTTGAACTTCTTTATCGAGTACCCTTTGACCTTGATCATATGCTGCCTCTTGAAATGGTTTGGAACAATGTCTGTGTCTATCTTCTTTTATGTTCTGTATTGATCAATAAATATTTTGCTCAGAGAATCTTTCAATTGCTCCTTCAGACATAAATTTTTCTTCAGGTCTTTCAGCTTTTTATATATCCTTAACAAGTTGGTAGACTCCTTCAATTTCTTCTTCACTGAATTGATGATTGGTGTATAATTTGAATAATAGCAAATTTACTGTATTTCTTTATATATATATATGTATTTTCTTATCCCAGATAGCATTGTATCTGAAGATAGATATTAAAGTATTCCTTTGTACAACAAATGTGACATCATTCCTCTTGAATTTTTCATTCCTTGCAGTGTTATGTGTCTCTCTGATTCTCACGTTCCCTTTGTCTGAGTTTTCATAGGCCAAGAAAACTGCCTATCAATAGGTTTTACAATATAATAATCTTGATACTGCTCTCTGCTTTGTCTTATGGTCTCCTTGTTAGGTGTCTGGTGTGGGTATGGCATGGCCTCTGATACTACCACCCCATCAGGCAGGCTATTGAATGTGCTCTATTAGTGATTTCTTCTTCCCTGGTGGTCGAGGACATTCTTCCTCCCTGTTTTAGGTATAATGGTATCCAAATCCCTTTTATTAGTGCTTCACACTTCCTGTTTGCAAAATCTCAGCAAATCTTTCGATAAGAGTTACAGAGAAATGGATAAAAGAGTCATATGAGGAAACTTTACTTCGCTTCAATTTGGAAATCCAAACAATGCATTGTGTCCCTGCGGAAGCTGCACCAGGATGAAGACGTAGTAGTTCAAGCAGAGTAAGAGAACACTGAGGAAAGGTAGGCATCAGGGCGTCCCTTTCTGCCATATTTCATTGGTACACTAAACGAGTCATTAGAAAAGCTGGACTCCATGAAGAAGCATCAAGCCTCAAGTTTAGAGGCTTGTTTCCAAGATTCATCAAGCAGATCATACACCCTCTCATGCTGAAAGTGAAGAGAAAGTGCAACACCTGCTGCTGAGTTAGGGGTCTCCAGAGCCCTTGTCAACGGTAACTTTTAGTAAAGAAAGTCAAATCCTTAGTTGACCTTGACTTAGAGTTGACATCATGGTAAGTAGAAAAATATCGGAAGTTGTCAAAGATTTCATCTTGATTTCGATCCACAATAAATGTTCATGGAAGCAGCGGTCAAGAAACACTGTGGTTAGTTGCATTGAGTAAATCTGTTGCACACAATCCCTTTAAAGTGTTGAGGAGAGAAATATAATTTTGAGGACTAAGGTGCAACCGGCCCAAGCCATAGTATTCTCAATATCCTCATCCACTTGTGAATGCTGATCACTGAATAAGGAAGAATGAAGAATTTATTTATTTGAATTATGGTGCAGGTGAAGAAAACAGTCAAAAATGGCAAATAGACCTCAGAAGAAATACACCCAGAATGTTCTTTAGTCACAAAGATGGTGATACTTCATCTCATGTATTATGGACATATTACCAAGAAAGGTCAATCTCTTGAAAGGGACATAATACTTGATGAAGTAGAATAGTGGAAAAGAGCAGGACCCTTGTTGAGGTGGACTGACACATTGACTGCAACAATAGGTTCAAACCATGTAACATCAATGGTGAGGGTGAGGCAGGGTTTTTTGGGTTTTTTTTATTTTTGTTCTGCTTATCTCTTCTGTTATGCATAAGGTTGTATATGCATAGCATATGCATAAATTTGATTCTCAAAAAAAATTTGATTCTCATAGCCTATAACTATTGAACTTTTGCTTTATTGTTCCATTTGGTTTTCCTGATTCTGATTTACATATCGCTAAATATAAACTTTTCTTGTTTTTAATCGTGCTCATCCAGAGCCCTGAGTGCCTCTACATTTTGTGATTTATTCCTAAATCACAAAATCTCTATAATAATTTAGATTCTAAAAGGTAAGGATGTTTCAAAATATTAAAAATGCCTATAGAGATAGCTGAACAGTTTTTCATGTAATGAGAATCCAGGTATCTAGTGATCCCAGATTTGACCCATGTATGTTACACAAGATAGAGAAAGATCATGACTAAAGATAGACACAGGGCACATTTTCCAGGATAACAGCACGATGATCCATAAGGTCCAATGAAATCAATAGTAGAAGTCAACCCAATCTGCCATCATTGGCAATATCAGAAACTTAGAATGTGTTCAGTGATTAACAGCTTTTCTATCAATTCTGCCTACTACCTGCACTGAAACAGCCAAAGAAATCTAAGTCCTGAAAACAACTTTACAAAATCATATGTTTCAAGTTAACCCATTTTCCACTTCCTGGTGCCCAAATGTTGCAGTCAGAAAATATCTGACCGATGTCCTTATCTAATACACAGCTTCCACCCTACAATACAATACAATCGATTTAAGCTAACAACCTTATTGGAAACTAACATGTTATAGTGGACTCTGTCTTGAGCACAGCTGGTTCAAGCATCCCAGTCTTTCCTGAGGAAGATGAGGCTTTCGGCTCCTTCCAGGAAGACAAATCTTCCCAAGATGTTTCATTTAGGAAACTATAGTTCTGTTGCACTCTTTGAATCCCGACTTTGTCCTATGGAGTCTCAATGAACCCTAATTGACTCAGTGGCACTGAGTAAGTTTTCCTTCATCTATAGAAGAGCTAGTTCTATAGAAGAGCCAGTTCTATAGAAGAGCCATGGTGGGGTGGCAATTAAAGAACTTGCTTGCTGAATAAAAGGTTGGGAATTTGAAAAGTTTGGAAATCTGAATCTACCAGCTTCTCCATGTGAGGACATTCTGACAGTCAGTCTCCTTAGGGGACAACATCTTTAGACCCTTTATGGATGATTCTACTGTGTGCTTCATCATTTCTGTGAGTGGGGACCAATCATTTGAATGATGGGAGGTTTGGGTAACTCCTTTGATGTAGCAAGTCTTGAAAATAATAGTCTCTATTCTCCTTGATCTGTCATTTGTTTCCACAATTCTTATGAAAAATAAAGATGTAAAATAGCCTCAAAACAATCCAGGAGGCTTTGTTAATTGGACTCCAATTCATCAAGTTCTTACTGATTTTTAAAGCATTCGGAGGCAATTTTAAAGGAACCATTTAACACAATTAATACACTAATTACCAGTCATTCTAATGTGTCCAATAAATCACATCCCCTAAGAATCCCTTTTATATAATAATAGGTAAATTAGTTCCTATTTGTTTTGTAAATTCTTAATAATAATAGGAAAGATATCAATTACAGTCAGTAGGTTATAAATGTCATCTATATGTTTACATAGAAAGACATATAGAGAGAGTTGCAAACATCTTATAATGAAATTTTTATTCTTTGGTTTTATACAATTAATGGTGATTATTTTATTACAGTTTGGTCAGAACAGTCATTGACTTAATATAAAAAGAGAACAGTTTTCAGCCAAGTCCAGATAGTCCCCTGGAGAGCCCAGAGAGATCAGAATACTGTGTTCCACAGTGTTCTAAAATGCTTGGTAATTTCACTGCCAGGTCTCTTATGAGGAGCAACTGGGGATATATGAACTACCAATCTGTGAGTTGCCAGCCAAGAAAATATTCATTTGTTAGATCTATAGATTTCTGGATGTATCTAATACATCTTTTTTGAAGATGCAGATAGAGATGCAGGCATATGTATAGATATAGACAGTATGATGTTAAGTGCAGGACTATTAACTGCTAGTTAAATTGTTTGAAAACTTCAGCCGCCCTACATGAAAAAGATGAGGGATTTTTTTTACCTCTATAAAGAGTTGCATCTTTTTAAACCCAGAGGAGCACTGTTCTCCTATCACATAGATTTACCTTAAGTAAGAATCAATTCAATGGGAATGATGCTTCTAGTGAGGAGTTGTTTAATATCGTCCAACATATATTGGCACGATGTAACACAGAATGAAACTCTGCCAAGTCTTGTTCTATCCTCCCATTTCCTTTGTTTGAGGTCAGAGTTGTAGCTGTATCAATCACCCTTCAATGGCCTCCTCTTTTGCTGCCCTTCAACCTGAGCAAAGGGACAACAAACTTAAACAAATTCTCTGAAACAAGCATAATCCTAATACCAAAGCCAGACAAAGTCTTCAAAAAAATCAGAAAATTAGAAACACTATCCCTCATGAACATGATGTCAATAATTAATGTTCGTTAACAGAAACAGCAGCATATCAGATAAACTCATTATAACCCAGGAGGATTGTTTCCGGGATATAAGAATGGTTCGACATTTGACAACCATTCCATGTATTCCATTACATAAACAAGACGGTGATAAAACCCATATGATCATATCAATAGATGAAAAATCTTGATGGTATCCAGCTCTCATTTCTCTAAAAACACTTGTAATTCAGAATAGAAGGGAAATTCCTCTATACAATAAGGTCTATACATTAAAATTAAATACCCAATACCATGTGGGAGAAAACCGAAAGTAGGAACTAGACAGACGTGGGTGCTCCGTAACACCATTCTGGCGCAACATTGTGCTGGAAGTTTTAGATCCCTTAAACAGCAAAAAGAATCAAGATAATATAATTGGGCAAAGAAGAAGTGAAAGTATTGCTAATTGCAGATGATGCAATTTTATGTAATGAGAACACCAAGGAATCCACAAAAAGACTTTTGGACATAATGGATTTTTTTTTAAGTAGTGGGATACAATAATAACAAGAAAAATCCATCAGGTTTCTGTATACTAGTAAAGAGAGTACATAAAAAGGATACCATTTACCATAGTCATACAGAAGATGAGAAACCAAGGAATAAAGCTAACCAAAAATATATAGAATAAGGAAAATAGAGAAGAATCAGTGCACTTTAACGGCGGTGCTAGAAAAGACTGTTCAAATTGCCATGTATTGCTCACAGGACACATCAATTTGTCTTGAAAGTTGCCAGAACAGAGTGCTCCATTGAGGCAAGCAGAGCAAGACTTCATCTTATTCACTTTGGACATATTGTCAGGAGAGACTAGTTTCTAGAGAATTACCTCATGTTGGGCAAGGTGGAGGGGCTATGAAAAATAGAAAGAGCCTCATTGGAATGGATGGACATAATAGCTGTGCCAATGGGTTCAGCCATAAGAACAATTGTGAGGATGAGGCAGAACTGTTCAGAATTCTATTATATATGATGCAGAGTTAGTGTATATTATATAGGGTCAGTATTATATAGGATCTCTATGGGTTGGAGCAGACTCAAGGACACCTAATAACAGCAACAATAAGGCAGAGATTGCCCTTAAAGCTTAAGTTCAAACAGTGACACGGGATGAATTATGCTATTCTCGCAAATACTGGTAGCATGTTCTAATATCTATAGACTGAAACCTAGAACTAATGCAATAGTTACAGGCTGAAACCAGACGTATAATGAGATATGATAATGATACGAGGAACATAAGCATAGCTCAATCTGAATTTATGGATATGGACTCACTACATACAGAATCTTCATTCAACGATTAAGCTATAAATTTGAGGAAAGATCTGCTAGTTCATTTGGTTGTTTGTTTGGTGACTGTTCAACCTATTTAGGTAACCCATAATAGAAGGCATTCAGAGGCTTAGGTAAGTTGGTATTTTGCAATTGATTTATAAAGATAAGCCCATAGATTCATGAATGGAGTGCCCCAAGGACAGATCTTTTACCCAAACAGAAGGAACAAATGTGTGAAGGAAGCTTCAGCACCTCTTAAGGCTCCTGTGATAACAATTACATGACAGGTGTGACCATGGGAACTCCCCTAAGTGATTTAAGACGTATTTTCTACAGTGGGGCAGTTCGGGCCCTGTGGGTTTAAGGGCCAAGAGCTTGCACTCAATTGACAGAAATTAGGTGACTGTGGTTACCATAAGGTAAAGTAGAGACAACATGAGGCAAAGTAGTCAGAAAGTAGCTTGACTTATAAAGACCTAATTAGGTGAACACCCCTAGAAGCATGATAAATATTTACATTACCTATACATGGAGAAAAATCCTATATAAACTGACTGGTAGTTTAACTCAAATTTTCCACATAAACTCATGACCTTGCAATCAATTCCCACATTTGAGCCAATTTTTTTATTTGAGCCCATTTTACAGATCCACAACCCTTTGAAAGAAAGTCTGGGTCCCTTTGCGGAAGGACCCAGCTACACCATCCATTTATACGGTTATTCTTTTGACCAGTCTTCCACAATGACAGCTGTGGCCCTTTCACAAGAAGAATGGTTCACTGGCATAACAGAAATAATAGAATTTTTTTTATGGATTACTGAATACTGGCTCTGAAATTGTATTAATTTCAAAATAACTAAAATATTTTGAGGGCACACAAGTCTGAGATAAAGCATATGGAGGTCAAGTTATGCATGGAATCTTAACTTATGTTCCTCTCACAGTGGTTCCAGTGGGTTTTTGATCCCAGTCTGCAGTAATTTTCCAATTCCAGAATGTATTATTGAAATAGACATTCTGGAAAACTGTAAAATCTCATATGTTGGATCTTTGAAATGTGCAACAGGGGTCATTATGGACAGAAAAGTCAGGTGGAAATCATTAGAACAGCCTCTGCCTTGGAAAATAGAAAATCGCAGGCAATGCTCCGTGCCTGGAGGGATTGCAGAGATTCATGCAACCATCAAAGAATCAAGGAGGCCAATGCAGTGACTCCCACCACACCCCCCTTCAACTCACTTATTTGCTTATGCAACAATCAAATGGCTCTTGGTGAATGATATGCATTATGGAAACTTAACCAGGAAAGATTAGTTATAGCATCTAGACCCTCCCACAGCACCTCAAAGACCTCTTTGGATTTGGGAGGCAACATTACTTCCTGTGGGTATGCTCCTGTGGCCTGCATATGAGGTGGCTCGAAATGCGGGAGACTTTAGTGGGACCTGGAACAAAAGCAGGCCCTAGAGGCTGCCATGCAAGCCACTCTGCCATCAGGGCCATCTCATCCAGACAACCCAGTGTCATTTGAGGTGTCAGTGACAGATAGGGATTCAGTTTGCAGTCTTTGGCAGCTGTCTATTGGTGAATCACAGCACAGACCTACAGGATTTTTGGGGGGGAAAGTTCTACCATTTTCTGCAAACCCTTTTGAAAAACAGCTTTTTGACTGTCACTAGGTCCCAGAGGAGACTGAATGCCTCACCGTGGGTCATCAGGTCACCATGCAGGTTGAGTTACCCATCATGAACAGATCCACAAAGTCATAAAGTTGGACATGTATAGAAGCCTTCCATCACTAAATGTAATGATATATATGCGATGGGGTTAGAGATCAAACTGAAGGTATGAGTAAGTTGCAGAAAGAAGTGACCCAGATGCTTATGATCTTCATTGTTGTCATAGCCCTGTCTTCCTCCCTGTCTGAACCTATGACCTCAGAGAGAGTTCCTTATGACCAGTTGACTGAGGAACAGAAAACTCGTGCTTAGTTAACTGATGGTTCTGCAAGAACCACTTGAAAATGGTCAGCAACAGTATCACAGCACTTATTTGGGACCTCCATAAATGGCAACCATGAAGGGAAATAATAAGGGGCATAACTTAGAGCAATGCACTTGAATGTTCAGTTTGCTTGGAAGGGGAAATGGGCAAATGTGCAATTATAGACTGATTTATGGGCTGTTACCAAGGTTTAACTGGATGAAAGAGCGTGATTATAAAATTGATGACAAGAGAGTGTGGTGAGAAGGTATGTGGGTAGACGTCTATGAATGGGTAAAAAACAGTGAAGATATGTCTGTCCCATATGACTGTTCACCAAAGGGTTCCCTCTGAAGAGAAGGGTTTTAGCAATCAAATGGAAAGAAGGCACGTTCTGCAGAAACCAGTCAGTCATCCTCTGATCTGAGCCACTCCTGTCCTTGCTGAATGGACACATGAACAAAAAGCCTATGGAGGCATGGATAGAGATTACTTTTAGCATGGACTTTTACTCACCAAGGCTTACTTGGCTACTGCTGTTTCTCAGTGTCCAATCTGCCAACAGCAGAGACCCAAACCAGTCCCAAGATATGAAACCACTCGTTGGGGGCATCAGCCAGTCATCTGGTGGGAGGTTGAACATGTAGAATCACTTCTTTCATGGAAAGGACAGTACTCTGTTCTTGATGTAATGGACACTAAGGATTCGGATTTGTTTTCCCTATATGCTATGCTTCTGCAAATCCACCATTCATTCAATTACAGGTGTCTCATGCACCCCCATGATATCCTGCACAAAATTTCTGCAGAACAAGGAACATTCTTCACAGTAAATGGAGTGTTTCAGAGTTCCATGCTCATGGAGTCCACTGGTTTCATTAAATTGCCCTTCATCTTGAAAGAACAGGCTTGACAAAATGATTGTCTAGATTTCTAAAGACACAGGTATAGTGCTACCTTACTGTCAACACCTTGAAATGTTAGGGAGATGTTCTCCTGTGGGTACAGGTCTGGCATGCAGGGACGTGAGGGAAACAGAGTCAACAATCATGCACACAGACTCTGGAGATCAGACTCCATGACATAGACCTAACTTTATTACAGCTTTTGCAATACGTATGTAGGTTTCATTGACCAATCAGATAATACTTCCTAGTTTTCAAACATATCCTTATTTGGTCATGGGTTTGCACCATGAAAAATGATTGGCCCACACTGTGGGCAATGTAAATGAGTTGATACCAGTCAAATTATGTACATGAGTTAAAGCTGGCTGAGTGAGCAGTCCAATTGTCTTACAAACTATTTCGTCAAAATACATTACAGGATTTTGTCATGCAATCATGACAGGAACATAGCTGTCACCATGGGGAAGTTAGAAGCATTTTGATAGGTTGTGTTTCAGAGGTTTAAAGTGGAAGGCCATCAAATGAACTGGCCTGGGGTCTTATTGCAAGCATGGTTTCCAGTGACCTAAGGGCATAGATATCCAGCAGCTTCAAGACTGCTCCAGGAGATGTAGCAGCATCCTGTACTTTCTACCCCTTTTGCCTACATCCACGGGTCCTGCCAAGGATGCACCCACATTCTCTAATACAAGCTATTTGTTGTCTAAACCATTGTCCAATATATAGTAGTGTTTTTTCATCCAAAAGGCAAGATTCACAGATCCAGAAACCAAGGAGTGTAAATGGGAGTGGTGCCACTTCCCCTTACTCCTAATCACTCATTCACCAATTTTTTGCCTTTCTATCCCTGAGATCTTCTCTTTTTTGAGTCTGGAGGTCTTAGTTTCAAAGGGAGAGTATTACCACCTGGAGACACAGCATTGATTTAATTGAATTGGAGGTTAAGAATGCTTACTCGCCATTTTGGATTCCACTTGCTTCTTGATCAGCATTCAAGAAGAATATTACTGTATTCATTGGTGTAATCAATCCCAATTGCCGATGGGAAATTGGACTAGTGCTTGCTAATGAAGTTAGAGAATAATGTGTCTGAAATTTTGAAGATATTTTGGTCATTTCTTAGTACTGCTATGATTAAATTCAATCATAAACTACAGCATCTCAGTGCTGACATAGCTACTAATTGCCCAAACATTTCAGGATTGAAGGTTTGGGTCATTACACCAGGCAAAAAATACTTGCTGAGTGCAAAGAAAATATTGAATGGGCAATGAAAGAGGGTAATTGAAATGACCAACTATGTCTAGCTGACCAACTTCAGCAATGAAGACTGTAACTGTTACAAATAATTCCTACATGTACACATGCATCAAATATTTTGCTCATTTATAATCTGTAAGACAAAATGGGTTAATGCATTTTGGGATGTGCATGTGTTATTTATTAGTGTTCTTTGTAGGGATATTAATATTGACAGAGATGTATTTCAAAATGCATACCAGTTTTTGACAATGGGTTAGGCCAGGTTGCCAAGACAAAAAAATCAGTGACACTCAACTATGTATAAGAAAGAAATCTATATCAGCAGGTAATAAGAGATCAAGTAGTTATCGCAACTCAGTCCAACACAAGAATATAAGGCCGATGAAAGTCCGCAAGTCCTTCCTCAGACCAACAGGGCCACACTATAGTGAGACAGAATGATGAGTTGGCAAGCAGAAAGGCCAAAGATCAATGAGTGGATTCAAAATCTGAGAAAACATGGCAGGAGGCCAATAGCTCTCAGGGTAATTTTTCCGAGTCCCAAGAAAAAGGAAGGAGAAGAGACAGAAAGATCATCTTCAGTGCCTCATACTCCAATACTAAAAGGCAGAGGACATCAAGGAGGTGCCATCAGACTGTGAATTGTTTGAAAAATGTGTGCCCATCCCTAGAGAAGACAATCTAGCTGACATTATCCTTAATTAATGGAGAATGACTCTAGTGCCATTTATGATAGGTTTTGTATCAACTTGCTATGGTTCTCAGTGGCCTGGATGGTAAAGCCTATTAATCCCCATGATGTGATCTAAGACAATAATCATCATCAGCAAGCACTTTGATTTCTCCTCACACTCAGTGGGTAGCATTGTGCCATCTGCATACCGCAAGTTGTTAATAAGCCTTCCTCCAATTCTCATGCCTCACTCTTTTTCATATAATCCAGAATGGATAATGATTTACTCATCATATAGATTAAACAAGTATGATGAGAGGAAACTACCCTGATGCACACTTTTCCTGCTTTTAAAACATGTCATATTCTCTTGTTCTAGTCACACAACTATTTACTGATCCATGTACCAGGTTTGATTGAGCACAATGAAGTTTTCTGAAAATCAAGTTTTTCTCAGCGTTATCCACAATTTATTATGGTCCACAGAGTTGAATGTCTTTGCATAGTCAATGAAACATATAAGTAAGCATTTTTTTAACTCTCTGCTTTGAGATAAGATTTATCTGATCTCCACAATAATATCCCTTATTCTTTGTCCTCTTCTAAATCCCAAACTATTTCCAGTAGTAGCATATCAATGTGCTTCTTTAGTTATTTTTGGACGATCTTAAGTAAAATTTTGTTTGTATGTGATATCAATGATATCATTCTCTAGTGTGATCATTCTGAGGGTCGTCTTTCTTTAGAATAGGATCACTTCCAGTCAGTTGGCCAGGTACCTGGCTTCCAATTTTCTATCATCGATGAGTGGGTGCTTCCAGTGCTTCTTCAGCTTTCTGAAGCATTTCAATTGGCATTCTGTTGATTCCCAGAGGCTTGTTTTCTGCGAATGTGCTCGGTATAGTTTTAACTTCATCCTTCAGCACCCTTGGGACCTGCTCATGTGCTCCTCCTGAAATGGTGGACTGCTGACTAGTTCTTTCTGGTACAGCGACTTTGTATATTACTTCCATCATCTCTTGATGTTTCCTGCCTCATTCACTATTTTGCTATAAAGTATTTCAAAACTGATATCCTATGCTTACATTTTTTTTTCTTGAATGCTTTCAGTTTTACAAATGCTGACCATGTTCTTCCCTTTTAGTTTTCTAACTCTAGGTCTGTGCCAATTCTATTTTAATATTTGGCTTTGTTTTCTTGAGCTTCCTTTTGAATTTTTTTATTTGGCTCCTTGACGGAATTCTTTCATCCATGTATTTTCCAATCCCTGGAGACGTACATGACCTGCCACATGACCTGCCCACCTCAGATTCCTTCGCCTCTCTAGCCCCAAGCCTGACTTGCTGAGCTTGGATTCATTCACCTCTGCAGTCTGCTCTCCCTCGGTTTCTTTCTGCCAGTGCCATCAAGCCAAAATAAAGTAGAAGTCTCCAGATTAGAATCTGGCCACAGCATTCTGACTGGACATGCTAACTGTGTAAGTGACTTTCTTGATATAAGTAGTTCTCTCTTGATCTTACCTTATGGCTTTCTGTTTACATGTTTTTGCATATACATAGATGTATATATGCAGGTTTGCATGTGTAGACACATATATTATAATCTATCATCAATAGATAAAAGGAACAAACTTTCACATAGATGGGGGGCCTTGAAAACATTACAGCATAAGTGAGGTGTTCTTTAGATCTCAAAGTGGGGTCATTGTTCTTTTACGCTTTAAAGAGGTCTGCTTCAACAGATTTGCCCAGTGAAATATGTTTTTTATGCTTTGTTTTTCAGGACTGGTTGGGAGTTGGTTTGCTTTTGCTTGCTTCTTCCATGAATGTTGACTATGGATCCAAGTAAAATTAAATATTGTGCTACTTTTATTTTTTTTTCTCCATTTAGTGTAATAGTTTCTGTTCTATTGTAAGAATTTTTGTTTTCTTAAAATTCTTATCTTAAAATTCTTTCTTAAAATTCTTATCTACATCTCCACACTTTCCAAATCTTTATTCCTCATCAATACTGCTCCAAACTCTCTTTGTTCTCAGTAGGTAAGGCTGTATTATATGAATAGGAAAAGTTTATCAAGGGTTTCCTGCCAATTCTGCTTTTACATTCTTCTTTGAATAGTTCATTATCACAGATCATTTAGTCAGCATACATACTGAATAAATATGACAAAAGGATACAAGCCTGAAGAACAGATTTATTTTTTAAGCATTCAGTATGCACTTGGTTTGTTCAGATGACCATGGGGCCCAGAATAAGCAAAGAACTTTCCAACAAATGATGTTTGAAAAATTGGGTGTTCTCTAGCTGTCGAAGCATGAAATAGGACCCACGCTTATCCCCACCCTCTCCCACAAAAAAATAAAAGATGGATCAGAGATCTAAATGTAAAGTCCAGAGCTATAAAGATCATCAAAGAGAAAATTGGAAACGACATAAGGGTTCTATTGCACACCATGGAAGACACACTATATGTGTGGGACCTTTTTAAAATAATAGCTTTATGCATATCAAAGCACACATCAAAGGAATACAGCAAGAGACCTCATAATTCTAAAAGATCTTTAGCAATAACACAATAGGCAAGTGGCTAATCTATACAATATTCAGAAATTTTCAACATCTTACCAAGAAGAAAACTAATGATCCAATTAAAAGGTGGGCAAAGGACATAAAGAGAGCATTCACCTGAGAATGCACTCCAGTGACTTGCAAACACATGAGAAAAACTCACAATCATTAGCCATCCTGGAGATTCAAATCAAAACAACTATGTGATATCACCTCCCACCTACAATAATATTCCCATTAAAAAAAAACAGAAAAGCAAAAAGCAGAACAGCAAATGCCAAAGAGGGTGTAGCTAGATTGGAATTCTCATACACTACTTTTTTGGATCATAAACATATACAGCAATTATGGAAAGTGCTACTGCACTTTATAAGACCAATGGTAATGGAAATATATACATAGCCCAACAATACCTCTGCAGAGAATATACCCACAGATATGAGCCATAATATGAATAGGCATATCCTCTCCCAAGTCCTTAGCAGCACAATAATGAAAAACTGGAAACGACCCAATGTCCATCCGTTAAAAATGGATACAGAATGAATAAAGAAAATATTGGATGACCCCATTACTTTAAGGATAAACTCCAAGACAGAGGTTGACTTTATTTCCCAGGTCATGCAGTCTTCTAATCTGGTCCCCTAAGCAATGAGGCCGCGTGCCTAACTAGTTCCCATAAACTCTGTATCACCCCTCATTAGAGCATCTTCAAAACCCCCTCAAGAGTGGTGGCCTCACTACAGATGAAATTAGCTTCTTATGTTGGGGGAGAGGGAGATCAATTAATTATCTTCACAAGGCAGTGGTCTGTGGCCACCTCAGATCAACAGATAATCACACAAGAGTAATTAGTAAACTTACTAGGAGATGGAAACCAGAGAGAGGAGAGTGTATCTGTATTCAAAGGGGCAATTGCAAATCAGGTGAGGGGTGCAGAGGGGCCAGCGTACTGCCTTTTGGGAAATTGCTAATGCTGCTTGTACAAACCCCATGGCATGAGTGATCCCCATTGTCTGTTGCTAACCCACCCCGGGTGACCTAGGCAATGTTCTATACTCAAAATGGACATTCAACTCTGTCCTTCCAAGGTATGCAACACTTGTCAAAGACCACCTCAGAACAACCTGAATTGAAAACCCATAAGAAAACTAAATGTTACCTTAAATTCACTTACAGTAGAACCCAGGGATGGAAATACTCCTTAGAACTTGAAGCTGAAAGACCTAGTGAGATAAGAAGTAGATAATCACAATCTCGAGGATAGGAAACTGGGGGATAGGGATTGAATTTGTATGAGGTTGGAGGCATTGTTCCGAGGGTGCTCAAAGCATGACGACCAGAACCAACATAGCTCTGCTGTCTTTATGCTCTCGCTGTCTGGACATGACACATGCTAGTCTTGTAGACATGATTCTGCCTTTGTAAATGAGTGTGTACTGAAAATATTCTGGTATCTTCAGCCCTCACAGCAAGCGCAACTAGTGTCTAATCACCCATGTTTTAAAGATATACAAGTTCACAGTTGATGTTTTGGAGTCTAATACATACTACATAAGTATAAAATTCTTTGTTGAACGCAGTTATCATGGACTAGAATAGTGTTGGTATCGATAAAATTTCCTTAAGTCTAATGGAGACAATGTATGATATGCTACAATAAATAAAAATGATGTCTCTAAAAGTAAATTTACACATGATAGGTGATCAATGTATATATCATATATAGGAAGCACATGTTTTTTAAGTCTTAGTACCATATTTTCACATCCATTTTCCCATGATATGTTTTTCAATAAATATGTCCATTTAACTACTATCTCATTTTCTATATCATAAAACCAAAACATGATTTTCCTTGACTTTAGATCAGAAGTAGATTTTAATACAGATAATTATGCTGGTATTGGACAAAGTACTAAAAATGGGTATATTTGTTGAGAAAATAATTGAAATTCTTTTATATCATTCAATACAAGTACTTTTAGATTTCTAAAAATTTAGAAAATGGAGGGTGTTTTAATAGATACGAGTTAAATACCACTTTCTTTTAGGCTTGAAAGTGAAATTTCCTAGCTCATAAGATATTTCTACAAGACCAAATGGTTGAACTCTGTGAAAGATGTCTGTGTGTGTCTGAGTGTAATTTTCACATTCAATTCCTTACCCAAAATTTTAATTTTGCCACACACTTTTGCAAAATGTGTTTATAAATAATCAGGAAATGCAAATTATTCTAAAATGTGATTCTACTATCATCCATAAGACTAAGTAAGATTTTAAATCTTGATAATTCTAAGTTCTGAAAAAGTTATAGAGATTGAAAAACATAGAGAATGTTGAAAACAAGATAGCCCCAATGTGTGTAAGAGGGGGAAATCAAGTGACAGGTTTTAACAGTTCAATTCAACCTCATCATTTTGATCTCCTTTAATCATTTATTTTAAACCCCCTGTTTAGTAGCTAGTTTAATCCTATGCCTCCATTTTTATTATAGAGGAGAAATCACTGGAGGGTTATTTTCTGTGTAGATCTCACAAATGTACCTTGGGCTTCCACTGTCATCCATGGCCTTTGGCAAACCAAAATCTCACAATTGAGGCTCTGATACTGTTCCCTCCTTCAGTTTTGCGTTATATAATTTACAATTCTCAGGTCATGGACATTGGTGTGCTTCTTCCATAAAGCTTCAATGGTTGCTTGTTTGGAAACAAGCTTTTAAGACCCCAGAGACACTAATCTCTCTGATAGCCGTACACCATCTAATATCTTCACCACATGTGCTATAGTGCACATATCTTCTGTGTTCTCTTCAGGAGGATGAATATCAGTTAGAGCCAAGTTGTAAGAACTGATTATTCTCAAATTGCAATTAGTGTTTAGTGTAAGCCCAAGCTCCATTCCTGTATCTATAGGTTTTAATTTTTTTTTAATCTGCCTTTGTCCCCCCTTAGAGACCCCCTTGTTAACTTATGGTGTTATATAGTTCATCTCCATGAAACATGAGGACTTAAGACTGAAAATCCATAGTTTGAAGGAGCAGAAGACAGCTATACCATGAGCACTGAACTGTTGGTAGGTAGACAAATACTGACCTACTACACCAGTGCCCTAATGTTTGTATTATGATAAAGTATAAAAGAGTTGTAAAAGTCCCTAGTGTGGTTATTAATTTTAAAAGATATGATCATATCTTATTCCATCAGAACTGTAATTGGCCTTGTCAATAAATAGTATTACAAGTTTTGCTTGACTACCAACTCCCATTGTTTGTGTAAATACTATCAAACCATGTAAGGATTTATTCTTTTTTTTCCCGCATCACTGCCCTGGTGGGAGTAGGAAGCCCAGTCTTTCTCCTGGAGAGCTGCTGCTGGATTTGAACCATCAACCCTGTGGGCCGCAGCTCTGCACACAACCACTGTGCCACCAGGGTTCAACAAGGATTTATTTTTTACAAGTGAATAACTGAAGTACTGTGACATGTAGTTTTCTGACATTGGTCCAATGTCCCACTCCTCACTGTATTTTAAAAATGAGTACCTAAGTCTAACCAGCCCTTTTAGCTTTGGAAATGATTTTAACCCCACACTCTTTCTCCTACCATCCTATTTGACTCATGATATTGTTAAATTAATAATAGTTCAAACAATATGAATATATATGACTTATTCAGAATAATAACATACATATAGTGAAATTGCACTCATTTTTTAAAAAAAGCTAAATGAAGGGAAAATATGGGGAGCTGGTACTGGTGACCTACATGGAGGGAAGATGTTTCAGGGGTGATGAAGGCAGGTGTGCAAATGTGGTCTGCATACAATTGACGTGTATGTTGATCATGGTGGGGGTTGTATGGGCCCCCAATGGCATGATTTAAAAAAAGAAAGAGAGAGAGGGAAAGAGGAGCTTATAGCAAGGGTTCAAATAGAAAATATTTGGAAATGAAGATGACAACATATATACAAATGTGTTTGATAGAAAGGATGTATTGAATGTTATAAGAGCTGAAAGAGTCCCTAATTAAGTTATTGAAAAAAAAGAGCTAAATGGCTCAATATAGGAGGGTAACATTGACGCTTTTATAAAGAAGGAACTGTCACAAGCATTGCCTAATCTCAACATGATTGGTTGAACCCAGCCCTCATCTTATCCTCAAGGACAATGCCTTTTGAAGTATAAATTCACTGAGGTCAATGGCCAATTGGAAAGGGGGAAGAAGCAATTCCATAAAGCAGACCCCTGGCAGGATTTATATTTGGACACATTTTTTACCATTAATATCTTATTTTATATATAAGAAAAACCTTAAAACAAAATAATGTATCCAATTTTTTTTTCTTTTGGCAATATGAATATATCCCCACGGGTTCCTGGAGCTCCTTCTATTTATTCTTTCTCAGGCTTTTTTCTCACTGTTGATCAGATTGAACAAATCCTACAGACCAATTCTCACATTCCCTAATTAAATCTTCTCTCTTCTCTATTCCACTAACAAGGCCATCTTGCAATAGTTTATTTTTAATTCCTTTGTTTTGATTTTTATGCTATATTTTCAGTGTTATAAGTATGCTTTGTAAATTTTTGATGACACTTTAATATTTTTCATTTGTTTCAAGAAAATGTGTAATTGCGTCTTGAGGCATTTTAATATCAACGATTTACAAACCCTTGCCAGATAATTGCAGCATCTAACTTAGCTTGTCTTTGAAGTTCATTGCTATCTTCCCTATTCAAAATGCGATTCCAATTTCTCCAAATATATTCTATAGATATTTTTCTATTTTATGTTAGGGGACTGAGTTAAACTATTTTATAAAAATTAACAAAAGCTCTTTGCTATGAGGTGGAGCATAAATATGTCTAAAATGCCCCACTTCTTCAAATTCTTGTACCACTCCATTGTCTCTAGTAGTAATTGTGTTAGTCTGAGTAGAGAAACAGATCCACAGAAACTCATATGTACAGGATAGCGCTTTATATAAAGTGTAAGTGTACATGCAGAAAGCATCCCAAGTGCTCCATAATTCCAACATTAGCCATCAGTCCAACACCGATCTGCAAAGGCCTTCTCAATCTCAAAACAAGAACAACAAAAACGTGCAATGACACCGACTGCAATGTTACAGCTCTTTATTCTCTGTCCTAAAATCTTTATCAAGGAAGATGATCACTTAGCAAACTCCTTAGTAATACCAACGTGCTTTCTACAGCCTCTCCTCCCCCAACAGGGAGTGGATTAACCAATCTCTTACAAAGGTTTCCATTGATTTTTTTAAAATATTTCACCCCACACACTTTTTTTGTACAGTTACATTCAATCATTTTGTGAGAATTGCAGGCCCACGAGTGGCTAGAGTCATATTTAGCAATTCACTGCCCTGCAAAGTATTTAGTTAGCTTATTTTAGTTGAGGGTCATGTTGTTTAAGTTTAGACTATAGGTTCAGTTTGCTCTCATTTTTAATAGAGGTTCTAAGGATAATTTAATTTTCAGAACCTATGTAGTACTATTTTCGTTGGCTTGGATTTATCTGGTACCATTGAGACTTCCACTGGACCCTAACCCAAGATGCCTAGGGTCCCTCAGGCAAGGAAAACTGTTTAAGACCTGGCTTGACCAGAGGATGCTTTCTGCACTGAGGGTTTATTGCAGTGGGATTCTCTCTCATCGCATTTGACAGCCCCGGTGTTTCTGAGTGGATTCTTCTTTCCTTTGATCACTGGTGAGGACAGACACTTTTTGAGTCAAATAAAACTAAGTGTGCCTTACTCCACAGTGTGGCCACCAGCCTCTCTCATCTCTGTTGTATGAGGGCTGCTCTTGGTTTTCAGGACCCCTGCTGGCATAGGGAATTGGCTTTGGATTGCTCCTGATAGAGTCAGCTGTTTGAGACCACTGGCAGCTCCCCAGGATGAAGGTGGTTTTTCTACTCTGGTAAAGCGTTACAGGGGCAGTTCCTCCTTGTGTTCAGGTTGTTCTGTGTCAGAATCTACTCCCTGATGGTGCCTTTGGTTTTGAGTTTTATCCTGAGTGTGAAGAGCTCTGTGGGGTGAGGGTTGGACCCAAGGTTTAAGGATCAAACCCTCCAGCCTCTCCATGGGCTCAAGATGAAGATGAAGCCCTTTGATAAAGATTTACAGCATCAGAAAGCCTATGTGACTTTGCTTTGTTGTTCCTGTTGTTGTTGTTAAAATCATTTTATTGGGGGCTCACACAACTCTTAGCACAGTCCATCCATACAGCCATCTCTTTGAATCAGAATGAACTCATGGGCCGTAAATTTTATCTCAAGTCTGGAAAGCGCCTACTGCCATACAGGGCTATACGTTGGGTATAGCCAACTGAAAGGTCTAGCCCACCAAGGGCGCTTTGGAGAAAGATGAAGTTCCTGGAAAGTTTGACAGCCTCTGAAATCTTAGGAAAAAGCTCCATCCTGCCTTCTAGAATATATGTCAGAATTTACTCAGTGGAAGTGGGCTGGGGATTTGACGATAAGGAGCCTGACAGTGAAGGAGAGCATTACTCCTGATCACTTATTATTTGCAAAACTCTATACATCCCACGGGCCAGCGCTGCGGAGCTTCCCAGTGTTGTTGGCAATACTGTCATTTGATCCAATAGAGAAATTAATATTCCTGGTTACTTTCTGTTGCTGCACTGGAGCTCAGAAAATATCAGGTCTGTCTTATCTTCTTATGTAGAGGGATCCTGTAGATACTCTGACCCTATTTGATTCCTTCACGGTTAACCAGCTCACCGTTCTGTTTCCTGCTTTCAAACTTTATTTCTTCTTGAAGGGTGAATTTTAGGGTTTATAATTTCACTCAGCAGGAAAATGAAAGAGAAATGAATTCACCATCTTAAGACCAGATATCATTTCTTTTAGTCTTAAACTTTCTTTTATCAAATAGGAAAATAAATTGCTAAAGCTAAATAGCATAAGTTAACATTTTAAGAGAAAAACATAGGTCATTTTACATGTAACGCACCTTAAAAATATGTTAATGACCTCCAGCTGGTCATAGAAGAGAATTTTTGTCATAAAAGGAAAAGATCCTCTGTCTATAAAACTGCCAGATTTGGCAGGAAAATACCAGGTTTGAACTGTTGTATTCAAACTGTCTTTTCATATTATAGAATAGTATTTAATTCCTTTCTAATTAACTGTAAAGAGAATTCATTGTATGACAGAAGATGATGTCTCTATTAAAGAAACATTAAATGTCTGCTTTATATATTTGTTATGGGACTTTATTCTGTAATTGAGTCCTATTTTGTTTTAAAAATTGTTTGGGCTCTGATTTACATGTCAGGCAGACAAATCTTTTAAGCATGTATAGGAAGCTTCAACTAAGCACTTGTGTGATACAGTAACCAAAATGATTGTTTCATAGCATTTCTCCTTCAGTAATAAATAAAGAAATAAATTTGTCTATAATCTTTCCCGGAGCCTGAACCACATTTTTTTAAAAAATTATATTGTGGTTTTTGCAATTATCATAGTAAACCAAAGTGGATGTTAGTGATATCTCATTGTGATTTCAATCGGTGGGGCTTCAATTCCCAATTTTCTCTTTTCAGATACTCATTATATTGTTGAAATGGCTATTCAAATATTTTGCTATTTTATAAGTTGTATTATTAGTATTAAATAATTAGTGTTAAATTATTAGTATTAAATTATAGGAAAGCAGTTAGTTTTTCATAAGAAATGAATTATGGAAATATAACTTATTTTATCTTTATAGATAAACTGTTAAGATTAGGCAATGTATTAATATATATGAACTAGTATATGAGCAGTAACTATATGTGTATTAGTAGTTATCTTATATGTGAATGTAATTACTACTAATATACCATAAGGGTCTGCCAATCACAATGTAGGATGCCTTTCCAAGATGCATGACTAGCATCGTAAATATTTTTTTTACTTCATGATTACCTTCTTGCTTTATTTATAAAATGAATAATGGTTTTAAGTATAAGTACTATAGAGTTTTTTTAAGTTTTTTTAGTTCTTGAAATCTCAAAGTTTCTATTTTTCTTTTACAATTCTCCAGCTCAAACTCAACATTGAATTTTGATGATCTCCTTTGAATGTCAAGTCACATGGGAGCAGCCATCAATAAAGCACTAGACAGATTTAATGAGCAGTAAGCATGGTATGTATAGCCTCTTTCATGTGTTATAGAACAAAGATGTAACTGAAAACAAAAGTTCACATAGTATTTTCAATCACCTCATTCATACATGTAAATGATGGGCAACAAATAAGGAAGACCAAAGAAAAATTGATACAATTGAGTTATGATGTTTGTTGGTGTTTTTTTTTTTTGGGGGGGGGGGGGCGGCATCACTGCCTCTGGTGGTTGTGGGAGCTACCCAGCACTGCTCCTGAGAGCCACTGCTGGATTTGAATCGCCAAGCCTGTGGGCCACAGTCCTGCACTCAACCACTTACACCACCGGGGCTCAGCCCTGAGTTGTGATGTTAAGGAAGAATATCGAATATATCATGAACTGCTGGAAGGACAAATAAATCTGGCTTGGATGAAGTTTAGCCACAATACTCTTTAAAAGTGAAGACCATGAGATTTAATTTACATATTTTAGGCATGTTATTAGGAGGAATGAATCCCTGGAAAAATGCATCATGGTTGGTAGAGGGTGAAGGTGTCTGCAAAAATGGGCTCACACACAGTAGCAATTATCAGGATGAATTAGTACCAGTCTGTTGTGCATTGAGTCCCTAGGAGTCTGAACTGATATAATAGTAGTGAGAAACATCAGTTTAGAAATACTTAGTAGCATCTTACTGTAAATGGCACTCTACCCGGTTTCTCCAGATTCCTGGCACAGTCTTCATAGTAGACTACACTCTGAACTGAAGTATTTGCTCCCAGTACTGGTGGAGAAACACTTCTAAGGACGTTTTTATTTTCCTCCTAAAATTGTGCCGCTGCCGTGTTATCCTTCAATACAAGTATCTTGCTCCCTTGTCTACCTCGACAGGTTTCTAAAATTTACAGTTAATACTAATTACAAAGCTGTATATTTAAGATACAGAAACTGCTTATTGCATGAATTTGAAGAAGATCAAAATAATCTTCAAAAGTATGGCTTTGAGTAATAGAAAGAGGCATCGGTTTATCTATTGCAGGTATTTATCCATTCCTGAATGGAATTTTTTAATGTGAAATGTGTCACTTCTTGCTTTTAATACGCTCTTCACTCTATTATTCACTGCTCTTGAAAACTATAGTTTTGCTTTCCTAAATCATTTATTTCTCAACTTATATGTTCATTCCCTTATAATCCAAATATGTTAATAATGTCTTTTTCAAAAACATTCAAATTTTTTAAATAAACATCTGATTTTAATTGGCTCTATGGAAACTTATACATTTTTTAATTCGATGATTTATTTACTCCTAGAAATTAAGACATGAACTTTATGTCAGTTGAATGCATATGCTTATGTCTTTATTATAAAACAAAAGACAAACTTGTATTATTGTATTATTGAGAGTGTCTCACAAGCCTAGCAGTAGTAAAGTGAGTGTGCCTCTACCCCCCTCCCCACTCCCTGTAACTAAGCCATCTTTTTCATTACCAGAGATTCCTACAAGTCAAGGAAACCTGATATACTCTCTGTTCTTGCTTCAATTGAAGTTCAATTGAAGTTCTGATCTACCCAATTCCATATTGATGGCATCCCAAGAGAGATGAACTAGAGAGTTCCATTCCAGTAGGCATCTACAATCTTACAGCTCATGCTTTGGCACAGAGTCACTCCCGGACCGTCCCAGGAATAACTTGTCCCCTCACCAGTTAAATGTGTTCTCTGTGGAGCCCATTGAAGCAATTTTCAGTAGTAGTAAAGCTATTATTATATAAATATATAAATACGTATATACACAAGGAGTTTTCAAACTTCGTGGAAATATGAGATTAAAAGAAAACAAAATTTTCATATTTCAATGAACTTCTCTGTCATTATTTTATGTATTTGTGTACATAAATATATGTGTAGACATGTAAATGTCTATGTTTATGTGCAAGTATGCATTAAAAACACACTGTCATCCATTAAAATCTGACTCCTAATGATCCTGTAGAGAAATCTTACAGGAGCACTCAGCCTCAAGTTTGTCTCCCACAGTGACTGGTAGATTTGAACTTCTGCTCTCTCATGTGTTTAGCACACTCATGCTTGTTCAACATCTGAAGGATTAGATATATTCATATATATATATACACACACATGTACTTATATTTAGTTATACATGTTTACATATTGCATATTCTTATTGTCTTTGAAAAATAAACTTAAAATAAGACTGAGGTACTCTCTGTTTTTCTAACTTAGTTTCAAAATTGATGTTTTGATTGAGTATTCTTCAGATAGTCTAGTGATAAGTCAACCCCTTCTCATACTTTTTCTGACATCCTTCGTATTTTGTTTTGTTTTGGATTGGTTTGTTCACTTTCTTTGTCCATGCTATAATTTCAATAAAAAGCCATTCAGATGTCAAAGCTTCTGAAATTAAACTAATGCTGATCACTTAAAAGGTTTTGATTGGATACAACATAATGTTCAGATCATAAATTCATCTTATTTGTATACTGTATCATTTATCTTTCAGCTTATTTGTTTGCTTGGGGCTTATGTTGTTTTAAAGCTTTAAGTTTATTTTTGACGAGCATGTATGGAACTCTTCACCAGAAATCTCTTTCCTGCTTATCTCCTCTTCTCCAACATTTACACCCTAAGTGATCACACTTCGAGTTGATATGTTCTGAAACTGTAAAAACCAGACATCTCGAGAATGAAATGAGCTATTTTGGTAAGAAGAAATGGAATAACAACTTTGAAAATAAAGTGAACATTTATCAGAAGAAAACAAAATGGAAAGTGAGAACAGATGTCTTGCTCCTTGTCTATTTATCTATCAAGCATATATTCCTAGATGATAAATGCTCAAAGGACTCATAATATTCCGAGATACCTGTGCCACCCAGTTGCTATGCATTTACAATAGAAAACCAAGCAACGTCAAAATTGTTTCATTCACAGATCAAAATCCTTTACTCCTAATTTGATGCTTGTCTTTTGTTAAAGTTGAATTGAGAAAATAATCAGAAATCATTTATAAAATAATTGTTGCAGTAGAAAATAATCCCAGGGATAGTATGCGATGCAGTATTCATAGGAACGGAGCCATTTCAGTTTTGTATATGAGAAGAGTAAGGTGGAGCAATGTAACTCCATTTGTACAATGTCCAAGAAAGAGTAGTTCAGACAGGACAAGGAAGTACTTACTACATGGTTTAAAATCAGGAAAGGTATGCATCAGGTTTTCCTGCTCTGACCATACTTGTCCCATCCATATGTTGACTGAATAGTCAGAAGGACTGGATTACATGAAGAAGAATGTGGCCACGGGGTTGGAAGAGTTATTAACAACTTTTGAGATGCAGATGATATAAACTTGCATATTAAATGTGTGAAGACCTAAAGCTCTTACTGATGAAGATCGAGTATTATAGCCTTTAGTTAGGATTACAACATATTGTAAAGAAAACAAAAGTTCCCAGAAGTGAGTCAGCAATTTATAATCTGATAAATGGAGCAAAGTTAGAAGCTGACAAATATGCCATCTTGCTTGGATCCAAAATCAATGCCCAGAGAAGCATCAGTCAAGAACTCAGATGGCACACTGCATGAAGTACATCTGCTTCATAAGACCTAACGTGCCGAGAAGCACAGAGGTTACATGGAGGACTAAAGTCCCCCTGCCCCAAGTCATGGTATTTTCAATTGCTTCCTATATGTGTGAATGTTGGGCCTAGAGTAAGGGTGATTGAAGAAGAATCTGTGCCTTTTAATTATGATGCTAGAGTAGAATATTGAAAGTACATGGCCTGTCAAAAGAACAAACAAATCTATCTTTGAAGAAGTATGGCCAGAATTCTTAGAGGCAGGAATGGTGGTTCTTCTCCTTGTGAACTTGGGAACTGTTGTTTGGAGACACCGGTCTCTTGAGAAGATAGCAAGCTTGCTAAAGGTGAGGCAGAGTGAAAAGGAGAATTATCCTTGACAAGGCAGATGGTCATAAGGTCTGTAGCAATGGACCCAAGCATCACACTGTGAGGAGAGTCCCTTACTGGGTGATGTTTTGTGACATTGCGGAAAGGATCTTCAGCACTGACTCAAGGCAGGGACCTAACAGAGATAACAGATGACCAGAAGTCCCTATCTTCAATAACCTCGGCACTGAAGAATGAGGATGCACATTGATTTTAATCCTATTTATTAATCATTACTCTCAAGATAACACTGTTCCCTTTATTTTGGAGTGTATACACATCCCTTACCCTAATCATTGTATTGCATGTATATTTTCATTTCAAGAATGAATTAGTGAAATTTGTTCAGCAATATTTTAGATATACTTAGTGAATTTTGCATTGCCATACTTTGTAAGTTATTATTTTAATCATTTTTAAATCACAACTTGCCTGAGGATTTCAAACCCAGAGATGAAAATTTCACTTTTAATTGTGTGTACGTGCTTTCTACAAAATAATTCATTTGCCATAGTGTTGTATTTCATTTTTGATCTTACTGTCCATAGAGTCATTGTAGGTCACAACCAACTAATGGCACCTAGTTGCAACAATTATTTTCAATTACTGTTCTTTTGTATTTTTCAAAATAAAACAATACTAAAGACAATAATTATATTTCACTGCATACTATTTGGATACTTATGTTCTAGCATTCCTCCTGGAAAACTCTGAGTGAAGTATATACATTAAAATGAATATGTTTATATATGTGTATAAATATGTGCATACATCACTATAAATATACTGGTATTTTAAATTTTGTATGAAGCAATCTGCTTACAATTAAATGACTCTGAAACTACTATTATGTCATATCATACCAAATAGGAATTTGTTATATATTGTTATTTTAAACAATACTTACCTAATCCATCAAATTCAGAAAGTTGAGAGCATACCTCCTTGAATTCATCAGTGTTTCCTCCCACGTGCTACTGAGTGTGATCACCATGAAAACTCTGTCTTCTAACTTTCACTTAGATTTTCTGTATCACCAGTCACTCTGTGGGGGAAACCTGGAAACTTTCTCCTTCTTAGAAAATTACAATATAGTAAACTCACGGGGCAATTCTAGGTCACCTTATAGGATGCCTGTCAGTCAGCATCCATTCTATGACTGCTTTTTTCATTTTGTTTTTAATTCATCTCAGTTCCTTAGGGGAGGAAAGAAAACCAAATGAAATCAAAACTAATGTCCTAAACAAGATATTTTTGCCTACTGTAAAATTGGTCTGACATTTATTTCCAGCTTCCATTTCTCTCTTTGCAATGTATTGTCAATTACCCAATGGAATATTCAATGTTAATATTTAATTCCATGCTCTGCTAGTATCTCTTCTTGCTTTCATGTAACACATAAGAAAGATTTAGCCATTGTAGGCAGATTTTTGTCATCTTTAGTGAAAGATCTATGCAAAATGCTACTGCTGATTATGCACTCCAAGATTCTCCTCTCTTGCAGTGTCAAAGAAATTCTCTCTCTCTCTCTCTCTCTCTCTCTCGCTCTCGCTCTCGCTCTCTCTTTCTCTTTCCAACACACACACACATGCAGGCACATGCAATCCTTTGTCAATATGAATATAGTGATTCAAAACTCGACTGATAACTACAAATTTTGGTGATCTGAACACATCAGCTATTCCACAGGTGGTATCCATGTAAAGAGAACAGACATGGAAACCTGTGGAGTAGTCCTACTCTGCTTTATGAGTAGGACTCAGAATGGACTCAGTGGAAATTGACTAAACTAATTTTTCTATAAATACAACATATCTGAAGCAAATAATGTGTGTGACATTGAAAATATTCATGAAATGTCTATTATTCCATACATTTTTTAAACTCCTGCCATGCTATATAAATATAGATAACTACCTCTGTATATATCTTTTAAACTGATTGACATTGACTGATGGCACATAAAGAATGCTGGTGACAGAGAGGGTAGTTTTGTGCTGCTCAATACTGTGATTAATAGTTTGATGCTACCAGTCAATCTGTGGGAGAAGGATGAGACTTTCTGCTCATGTAAGAATTTACACCTTCAGAAACCCCAAACAGGGCTGGTCTCTTCTGTCATATCAAGGGGCTACTGGAGGAAACCTCTTTGGGAGCAGGAGGCTGAGTTGATATGCAAATAATTTTACTTTAACCTGTTTAGGAAAACAAGGTCTTATATGCATTATAATCAACTAAGATTTATCTGGAGCCATTTGCTTCAGCTAGCAGTCATTCCTACTAAAATGTCTTTTAAATGTCATTGTGAATTGAACAGACTTCTGTAGAAGCTGGTGACTGAGGGAATTTAGGGAGAATTTATGGAAATATCTGCTATATTGTTATTATGATAAGAATTGCATTTTGTTTCTTCTCTCTGGCAGAGAAAAACTTGGAAGGTTTTCCTTGATGTGGTGCATTTTCAAAGGTTCAGAAGCATAAGTGCGGTAATATTTATTCGATGATACTGAAATCATGAAATCATAGATTTGTTTAATGAATTGTTCTTATTCTTCTCTCAGCTTATTCTTTGCTTCTCACTACAACCAGCCTTCAACTGCTGACTCCCCTGACTAAGAGTAATCAGCTGATTGGATGTGGAGCAGAATTTGGCCGCTACACAATCAATAGATCTCTGGGTCTTTCTCCCTTCCTCTCCTGATCCCTGCCATTGGAAGGCTGGATGGACCTGGCTCTAACGTGTTCCCCTGCATCAATGATTTAGAACAGTTTTAGTTATCCTTTAGATTCTCCAACTTTCTTTTTTTAATTTAAAATGTTTTTATGAATTGGTATTTTTTATATGTACATATATTATTGATTGGCATCAACAAATGGGTTAATATCAGACTTATGGGATTGGACTAGACTGGGTGTGGATTCTTTCTTAATGTACAATTACCCTTTATATAAAACTCTCTCTTATACATATATGAGTGCGCCCATGAATTTGTTTCTCTAGTCTACCTGGGATAACACATTAAGAATATATAATTTTTATTGTAATTTTTATTGTAATTGTTCATGGCAAAATTAAATAAGGAAATAATGACAAAAATAATTATTTAGAAATGATTGAAACTGGAAAGAATTTGCAATACAAGGAAAATTCTTTAAACAGTAAGGGTTAGGGTTAAGGTAATAAAATCAATGACATCAAATAAAATTTGTTCAGTAAGTAATGTCATTCATATTTTTATGTGCATGTCACTGTGGATACAAACAAGTATTTGAAAATTGGCCAGGTGCAAATTTAACAAAATAAAGGTATTAAATAACTAACTCATGGAGCTAATATATCAAAAAGAATTTTTTTATGACAAAAGCTCTGCCCCATCTAAAACTCTACTCCATTTAAAAGTACTGAGTCAGAAAGAGCAAGGAATTGTCAAGGAAACATTGGATTGGTAACAGAAGGTTCTGCATTTCTACCCTGCCAGAGGCTCCTGGAGAGAAGAATGAGACTATTTGGTCCCCCACAACCCACTGTGCCCCAAACACACCAACCAAGGCACACAATGCCTCCTTGCCAGGGGTTCATTCTTTACTGACAGAGGTGTAAAGTCAGCAGAAACCCCACAGAGTGTTTGTTCCTCTGAATAGGGAGCCACAGCAATGACCCTGGGTTTGGCTTTTGATTCTTTAGTAATGGCAAATTTGTCTTCTCATAAGCTTAAATTTTCTTTTTCTTTCTTTTTTTGGGGGTGGGGGGCATCACTGCTTCTGGTGGTCGTGGGCGCTACCCAGTGCCGCTCCTGAGAGCTGCTGCTGGATTTGAACCGCCAAGCCCGTGGGCCACAGTCCTGCACTCAACCACTTACACCACCGGGGCTCAGCCCCCATAAGCTTAAATTTTCACAGCATAAAAATAAGATCTACATATTTTTAAATAATCTTTCTGTTCAAGTGTCTTATAATATATACCGTTTTTTCAGGTATATCAGAATGCCTTGCAGAATGTATGTTTGAATCATTAATAACATTTAGCCTGTGAATGATATTCTTTAGAATAAGTAACAAATTATAAGGAGCTGATGTCAAGGGCTCAAGTGCTTTGGATATGCTGTTATGAGAGAACAGTCTCAGGGGAAGAGCATCATAAGTGGTAACGTAGAATGGCAGCATAAAAGAGGAAGGCCCTTAAGAAGATGAATTGACACAGTAGCTTCATCAATAGGCTCAAGCATAGAAATAATAGTCAGGATAACAAAGAATTGTCCAGTATTTCCTTCTTCTGTGCTTAAGGTCGCTATGAATTGGAACCAATCGAATTGTTGCATCTAGCAACAACAATAGTAGTAAATCATTAGTTTTGCCAATATGCATATTTTGAAGTACTCTTAAGAAATATACACTTATATAGGAAAGCTTTTAGACAAAAACAAATGAAATATTCACTTAGAAAGTTTCAAAACCTAAGTCACTATATATTGTTGAAGAAAGCAAGGAGGTAGATACAAGACAGAAAGTTCAATAATATTAAGTAAATCACGGCAAACAATGTCTACAGAAATAAGACGTCACAAAAGTCAAAACAAATATGAAAACAGGAGATATGCAGTAGTTTTGAGTTGCCCATTGTTGGACAACCTCAAGAAAAAGATATTACAATCAAAGTCTACCAACTTCCAAATCCACAACCTTGGGATAACAGTACTCTGATTCTTCTGGAAGAGGCATGTTTCCATTTAAATCTAAAGTGTTTCAGGTCCTTTAATGTGCAATTGATGAAAAGTTTGTTTCCTAAGTCATATAAATCAGATGTTGTCTATGAAAAATACTGTAAACCTTGAAAATACAAAATCTGAAATCATGCTGCTGAGGTCACTAAGATACCAGAAATATGTTTACTTGTGTTTTATTGATTATACCAAGGCATTTAACTTGGTGAATCATAACAAATTATGGATAGCCTTGAGAAGAATCAACATTCCAGAATACTTCCCTGTGCTCCTTCAGAAGTTGTATGTGGATCAAGTGGTAATTGTGAGAACAGAACACAGAAATATTGTATGATTTAAAATCAGAAAAAGTATATGTTAGGGTTGAATCATTTCACTATACCCATTTCATCTTTTACTGAGCAAATAATCAGAGAAACTGGACTATATGAAGAATAATAGTGAACCAGGATCAGAGGAAGGCTTATTAGCAACCTGCACTATGATGGTGATTCCATTTTGCTCATAGAAAATAAGGAGTACTTGAGGCACTTGCAAGGTCAAGAATTGTACCTTTAATATGGATTACTCCTCTGTGGAAAAAGAACAAAATCCTCACAAGAGGACCAATCAGTAACATCATGATAAATGGGGAAAAAAGATTACAGCTCTCAAGGATTTTGTCTTACCTGGATTCATAATGAATGCTCAAAGAAGCATTATTGAGTACAAAGGATACATTTCATTGGTTAAAATGCACAGGATAATGTAGATTTTTAAAGACTTGCTATTATTTAAATACACACTAAGGAAGGTCTTCCACAGGAAGGATTGACATTGTGGGTGCAAAGATGGGCTAGAGCGTAACAATTATGAGGATGATGTGCGACCAAACAGTGCAGTGTTATCTTGCAGAAGATTGCTATGTGTCATAACTGATGCAGTGGAACACAACACTAACAAATGTATCCTAAGAATTAGACAGACATAGCAACACATTGGGAGACTGAATTAAAAGACTATACACTGTTAGAATGCATACGTGTTTTTGTCTTGGCATTTGCCCTGATAGTAATGATATCATATATTATTGGTCCTGATCCTGAAACTGTATCCATGATTTGGTTCACTTATCTTCTTATGTTGCTTGGGGAATCACAGGATCCATCAGTGGACTGCTAACCCATAATTAACTTGGCCAAACTCAATCATGCACTTCAGCATCCATCAACACGTGGCCCTCCTGTGTTCTCATCACGCTTCCTGTTCGTCAGCTTCCACAGTTCCACGAGTCAGAGAAGACTGCCCAGCACACATCTGAAAAAAGAACTTGAACCTAAATAAGCACATATATCAACAAGAGGGTATAATATTTCTTGACAAAAATCTTTTTTTGATATCTATACACCAGAAGATCTCATGGTGCAGAGGTTGTACATGAGACTGCTAACCACAAGTTCAGTAGTTCAAAACTGCCAGCAGCTCTAAGGGAAAAAGATGGGACATTCAACTGCTGTAGAGTTGTAGTCTCACAAACTCCCAGAGGCACTTCTACTTGTTCTGTATAGTCACCTTCCATTGGCATTGACTAAATGTCAGTAAGAGACAGGCAAGTGTTTGACTTCTCTACGTAATCCAACCAAACACACCTGTTATTATTGGTGTAAGGTGAAATCACTATTCTAATTTGCATCTCCTGAATGGTTACAGACTGTGAGTGATTTTTCCATATGCTTGTTAGTCACTTGAGTGTCATTTGTGGTGATCTGTCTGTTAATATATGTTGCCTTCTTTTTAATTGGATCATTGCTTTTTGTGTGTTGTTTTTTCTTATTTTGCAGTATTCTATAAATTTTAGAGATTGGCCCCTTGTCCATTGTGCATTATGGTTTTTTTTCTTCCATGTGTTTTTTTTTACTCTTTTGATGTACATAGTGTCTTATGTTAGTAAGTCTCAGTTATCTACTTCTTCTGTATGCATTTCCTTTGTTTTATTGATAGCATGTGGTTGCCCAGTAATAAGGCTGTTATTTTCCCCCTTTTTCCCATTAATGATCTTTAAAATTGCTGGATTGACATTTAGGAGTTTGGTCTATTGGGGATTCATTTTTGAACATGGGATTACGTATAGATCCTGTTTCATTCTTTTGCAGATGAAGATCCAATTTTCAATGCATCATTTGTTGAAGAGACAGTATCTTTCCCATTTGCTATATTTTGACTCTACCAAAGATCAGCATATTTATTTCTGGATTTTCTCTTCTGTTCCATTGGTCTATGTGGTCATCATATACTATATTAGGCTGTTTTGATAATAGGCTGTGTAATAAATTTTGAGGCGAAACAATGCAAGTCCTCCTACATTTCTCTTTTTGTTAAGACTTTCATTGCCTATACTACGTATCTTCCCTTCCATATAAAACTAGAATTGAGTTTTATCATTTCTTTGAAGAATGAAGTTGGGGTTTCTATCAGAATCACATTGCTTTTATAGATTTTCTTGGGTAGTATTGACCTTTCTCTATAGTAAGTCTTTGTAATTATGAATATGGGATATTCTTCCATTTGTCTCTCTTCTGATTTCTCCCCCTTTTTGGCTTTAAAGAATAGTAACTTTTGCTTTATAATTTTGTTTGAAATTAATTTGCTTGTCACTAAAGACTCAAAGTCTTTTTTTACTTTTCTGTACATGTTCTGTAAATTGTTTCCCAGAACCATTTTATTAGAAGCTAATGCACATATCATATCATTCCATAGTTCAATTACATCAAACAATATCGTACAATTTCAATCAAAATCATTTTCAGAACATTCTCTTCCTTCTTAAAGTCCTTGATAACAGCTCTTCTTTACTCCACCTTCCCCCACTATATGTCTCACAACCCTTATTCTGTTTGTTTTCCCTCTATGTCCATCAATCCTGGGTTTCTTATACCCAAAACCAAAACAAAGCAAAACGAAACAGAAAAACACATAACAAAAATCTCAGAGGATTACTCACAATGAAAAAATATATCAGTTCTAAAGCCCAGTATGAAAACAAATGTGTGTGTGTGTGTGTGTGTGTGTGAGAGAGAGAGAGAGAGAGTATTGAATATCAGATGAGACCCAATAGTGTCAGAAGAGGATTAAGTGACAATCGTTCAAGTTTACTCATTCAAATTTATCATTTTGATCTCTTTTAATGATCTCTCCAATACTTTCTGTTTGGCAACCAGTCTATTCCCATCCAACCATTATGATACATGTTTTTTTTTTCATTTAGTTTTGTTTTATGATTATTTCTCTAGTTAAGGTGTTACTCCATATTCTCTTTTTGGTGGTTACTTTAAGTGGTAATGTTTTCCTGATGTCTTTTTCAAAGTTCTCTTTCTTATTATACAGAAATTTAATCGGATTCAGATTATTCATCATAGATTCTGGCATGTTGTCAGATCTTTCAATTGTTCCCAAGAACTTTTTTTGACCAGCCTTTTTTTAACATTTTAAATCATCTTATCTGCAAATACTAGAGTTTCTCTTCTTCTTTGCTCACTTGGATCCCTTTTATTTCTTTTGTTGTCCAATTTTTGGCAGTAAGACTTTTTTCACAAAGTTATGAGTGGTGACAGGGTTCTTTCTCTTCTTGGCTCAAAAGGAAAATTAGTTCAGTTTCCCCCATTCAATGAGATGCTGGCTCTTGGTTTTTCCTTTAAGTCCCTTATTGCCTTGCATCATATTTCTTCAATACCTATTTTGAGTGTTTTGATAAGAAATGGCTTTTTGATATTGTTAAATGCCTATATGCATTGATTGATGTGAACATATGACCTTTTTTCTTCGTCTGTTGGTTTATGTGATACCTTATATTGATTATTTTTCTAATATTGAATTATTCTTATGTCCATGATATATATAATTATATGCACTGTGTATAATATTATATATACTATGCTATAATTATACTATATATAATTATACAATAAATTACATATATAGTTCTATTTTCAGAATTTTGTTAGGTACATAATCCCCAATTGTCCATAAGGGATATTCATCTAGTTTTCTAATCTTGTGTTATTTTTGCTGGTTGTTGGTATTGAGTTTATACATTCTTTGTATTCTGAGTTTGAAATTTTTGCTGTCGTTCTTTATTCTTGGATTGTCTATGTAAAGAGGAAATTTGTTTAACATTGTCAGTTGTATTAGATCTCCTCTGTTTAATAAAATCCTCTTATGTACTGGAATTTTTTTTAATTTTATTGGTGGCTCTTACAGCTACTACAACATTTAGTACATCATTTGTATCAAGCACATTTGCACACATATTTTCACATACATTTCCCAATATTTTCCACTTGAGCCCTTGATACAAGCTCCTCTTTAAAAAAAAAAAAAACTCCCCTTCCCCTCCCCCCCCCTTTTTAAAAATATTTAATCATTTTATTGGGGGGGCCCCTACAACTCCCATCACAATCCCTAACATCAGTTGTATTCAGGCCAATTTTACACACCCATTGCCATCATCACTCTCAAAACATTCTCCTTCCCTCCAGGCCCCCATTATCAGCTCCCTATATTACCCTTCCTCCCCCCCTTCCCCTTGAACCCTTAGTAATTTACAAATTATTTTTTCATCCTGTATACTATCCAGTGTGTCCCAACACTCATTTCCCTGTTGTCCTTGCCCCAGAGAGGAGGCTACGTGTAGATCCCTGAAGTTGGCTCTCCCTCTCCATTCCTCCATCCTTCCACCCTCCTGGTATTACCACTCCCATCACTAGTCTTGATGGATCATCTATATTAAGTTTCCCATGTTTCCAACTTCACTGTACATCTCCTGGTCTAGCTCGATTTATGTGGTAGAATTGGGGTCATGATAGTGGGTGGGAGGCAGCATGGGAACTAGAGGAAGGTTGCATATTTCATAGCTCCTACCCTGTATCTTAACTGACTCATCTCCTTGTAACCCCTCTGCAAAAGGATGCCACCTCACCTATTGATGGGCTTTGGATCCCCAATCTGTACTCCCCTCATTAATAATAATATAATTTTAGCTCATTGATGCCTGACACCAGATCCCTTCACCACCTCATGATCACACAGGCTAGTCTGCTTCTTCCATGTGGGCTTTATTGCTTCTGAGCTGAATGGCTGCTTGTTTACTCAAGCCTTTAAGTCCCCAGACGCTATATCTTTTGGTAGCCGGTGAGCATCACTGCCTCTTGTGGTTGTGGGTGCTACCCAATGCCACTCCTGAGAGCCACCACTGGTTTTGAACTGCCAAGCCTGTGGGCTGTAGTTCCACACACAACCACTTATGCCACCGGGGTCAGACCTGGAATTTTTAGAACAGTAATCCTGAAAGAAAATATTTTAAGAATCAGAAACTAAAATTCCATTTGCTGTCCTGGAAGAGTTCAGAAATTTGTTTCCAGAGCATGACAAAGTAACAAATAATTCTAAAATAATGATCCTTAAAGATATTTACACACCTTCCCAGCGCTAGTTTCTATGGCTGGACTGGGTGATTAATTCAGCTCTCTGTAATGAGGTTACATTAGGAAAAGTTTGAATTTAAGTACTGCAGTAGTAATGGCTACAGTGTATTCATCTAAATAGCAAGAGCTGGAAATATCAGAGTTTAAATACGGATCATCTACACATTTATTTAAATCAGGGTGACTGATTGGAGGAAGGTCCC